>CM054139.1:4922282-4934782 GCA_028751875.1 Rapana venosa | reverse complement strand
GGGGAAAGAAATATCCCCTTGAACGGGAATCGAACCCGGGTCGTCAGATTGCGAGCGCATTGTTCTAACCACTAGGCTATCCCGTCCCGGCTATGGTCTTTTCTCTATGTGTGTGAGTGTGTGTGTGTGTGTGTGTGTGTGTGTGTGGTGTGTGTGTGTGTGTGTGTGTGTGTGTGTGTGTGTGTGTGTGTGTGTGTGTGTGTTCGGTCACTGAGACAGTGGCATAGCGCTGTTGTTGTCAGTCAGCCTGCTCTCATGTCATTTCTGTTCTGTCTGTAGGACTGGGGAAGGCACAGCCCTGAAGATTTCAGACAGTGCGTCTTGGGACAGGACAGCTCAGTGGTCAGAGCACTCGCTTTCCCCCAAGCCAAGGTTAAGCAGCATCCAGCGTGGTTACCACTTGGATGGGTGACCGTTTTGCGTGCCTTGGCTTCAGTACAGTTCCCCCAGTTCACCCAGCTGTAAATGGGTACTACCTGTCCTCTTTAGGGTCAGGGAAGGTAAAGCAGCGAGGGAGAGGAGATGGGCGCCGCCCTCAATATGCTGGCTCTTTGAGAAGTTGAGGTCTCTGATGCCTCGCTCCCCTACGACCACATAGGTTATGGAACACCTTTACCTTGCCTGTATTTGCTTCACTATCAGAGTGGCTTTTTTTCCCTACAGAAATGTACCTGGGACAACTCTCTTGTTGCCGTGGGTTCTTTTACGTGCGTTAAATAAGTATGTGTAACACACAGGACCTCGATTTTTTTATCGTCTCATCCAAAAAAGACTAGCACTCAGACCACCACTCATGGTCTAATGGATGGGGGATCTTTATCTTGGGCAAGTGAGCCTGGCAGGGTGCTTTCTTCTGCAAGTGGCAGAGTGCATGCTGTTTACCAGGACCTGGCTCAAAATCCATTCATTGTAGCAGAAAGCTAAGGCAGCACGATCTGTGCTCTAGAGGTAACGCGCCTGTCTAGAAAGCGAAAACCCCGGGTCCGAAGTGTGCGGTGGTTCGACCCCTGTTTGTGCCGAAAACTTTTCCCCCATCCATTAAACCAGGTCTGAGTGCTAGTCTTTTTCGGATGAGAGGTTAAAAAATCGAGGTCCCGTGTGTTACACGAAATTATTTAGCGCACGTAAAAGAACCCACGGCAACAAGAGAGTTGTCCCTGGCAAAAACTCTGTTGAAAAAAAGCCACTACTCTGATAGGGAAACAAATACAGCTGCAGACAAAAGAAAAAGAGACAAAAGAATTGGTGGCCTGCTCTTGTGGCGATGTGACACGCTCTCCTCGGGGAGAGCAGCCCGAATTTCAAAGCAGAGAAATCTGCCGTGACTTAAAGTGGTATGAATAAATAAAATGAGAAAGGGGGTGGGGGATAGGGTTGGGGGGGGGGGGGGGGGGGGAATGGGGGGGGGGGGGGGGGGATGAGGGGCATAGAGGACTAGGAATAAGGCCGTTAAGTTAAACATAACACCCGTTTGTTTGTTTGGTTAGTTGCTTTTTACTTTCTTTTCCTTTCTTTAATCTGTTTGGTTTTTCCTTAAGTTTTGTTTTCGCTTTTTCTGTCTTTGTTGTGGAACACAACATAACATGAAACATAACATGTAAATGCCCCAAGGAAAACAAAAATAAAGGAAAGGAAAACAATGGTGCTCTATGACTACCATTGCAACTTAGAGGGGAAGCAAAAAAGAAGAAGAAAAAGGAGAAATGATGCAAGAGGGAAATTTTGTAAATGAATTAAACATATTCACAAGTAGAGAAGTATGAAAGAATGTGAGAATGTTTACAGACCAACAGACTTTTGGCCCAGGAACATGAAGGACGCTGAAGAGAGGAGACTAGACCCTTACTGGCAGTACATGATCAACTTGAAAAGAAGGAACAGGACAAGACTATTCACAGACCCCAGCCAACCAAACTGCCAGGCACAACCCTATGCCAGCCCAAATTTGAAATCTGTTATTCATTGTATTTGAGGAAAGTTGCATGCGTGTAAATGATTTGAGTGCAAGGCTTGGGTTTGTTTGTTTTACAAGATTCAGCGCTATATTAATTCCATATATTATTATTATTATTATTATTATTATTATTACTTACTACTATTATTATTATCATCATCATCAACATTATTATTATTATTATTATTATTACTATTATCATTATCATCATTATCATCATTATTAAAGCTGGACTTTGAATACAGAACTGAAAAGAAGGAAAAAAAAACACACACAAAACGAAGCTTTGAAACGAAACCCTTCAAGAATGCTTCTACACAGTTCCTGGCAAAAGATCACAGAAACCAACCAAGTGGTCATCACATCAGTGTGGGCAAGAGGTGATAGTCACGAAAGCTGGGCCACACACAGTCTGTCTCAACAAACCACCCACCCCTTCAGGCCAGTTGTTGTTGAAAGAAGTGGAGGAAGCTGGCCTGTGGCCTGGTCACCACGTCAGGCGTCCTAACTCTCTTGCGCTCGCCTGCTCGCATGCTTAGACATGGTAGTGTGTCATGGTACGTGTGCCCACACATGCAGACTGGTGTCCATGCAGAGTAGTGAATGGACGGGAGAGAGCTGCAACCTCCTGTGTTGAATAGGGTAGTAGGTAAAGGAGTCCCATAACCTATAAGGTCGTAGGGGAGCAAAGGCGTCAGAGACCTCACTTCTCTAGGGGCCAGCATATTGAGGGCGGCGCCCATCTCCTCTCCCTCGCTGCTTTACCTTCCCTGACCCTAAAAAGGGCAGGTACCCATTTACAGCTGGGTGAACTGAGGGAACTGTACTGAAGCCAAGGCGCGCAAACGGTCACTCATCCAAGTGGTAACCACGCTCGACGCTGCTTAACTTGGCTGGGGGAAAGTGAATGCTCCGACCACAGAGCTATCCCGTCCTGTGTTGAATATCATAGTTGTATAATTATTATGGTACTATTGTTTTCTGGTGTAGGCAAGTCCCAGCCTGTCTTGCCATGGTGTTGTTGCCTTGCATTGCCCTGATACATCTACCCCTTTGTTATCCTTGTTTATCCCTTGTTTCTTTTCTGATATGTTCACAATCTTTAAATAATCACAGTTATCTTTTTCTTATTGTTCATCTGTTTGATGCAAAATTTGTTCAGCTGCAGCCCATTCTTGGATACGTGAAGATGTTAAAGTACGGGGACGGGATAGCCTAGTGGTTAGAACATTGCGCTCGCAATCGGACGACCCGGGTTCGATTCCCGTTCAAGGGGATATTTTCCCCCTGGAGTTAACATCAGTGCCGACTCCACTCTCCCAAAAAGTCTTTCGGATGAGACTATAAACCGAGGCCCCGTGTGTGCGCGAACGCACGCAGAACATTTTGCGCACACGTTAAATCCTGTTCCGCTTTTCGTAAGAGTAGGCCATTGTGTGCCGTGGGAACAGATGACAAAATTTACAAAACTGCATATACACCGGGACTGGATGTTTAAAAAAAAAAAGCACATAAGTGCTTATTCCATTATTCTCGATATAAAAGAATAAAATAACATAAATAAATAATTGCTTGTTGTACTCATTTCATGTATAAGCCCTATATTGTTTCTGAACTAATAAATTTTGTTTTAAAAAAAAACCCACAACTCTCTTGCCACGACTGTCCCGCATGGGACATTAATTGAGGGAGAAAGACGTAGGCACAGACGTGTGAGAAGAAGTGGACATTATTTTTCTTTATTCAGTTCCTAGTTTTTGCCATCAAGAAAGGGCCAGGTTGAGAATCAAACCCAGAACCTCACAGTATACTTGTTGGTAGGCGGGTGAGTGAATGTCTTAACTGTCCTGCCACCTTTCATCTTTTTTAACAAATAATTTTATTATAATTATTTGTATTTTTTTTCGTTCCTCGGCTAGAGCTCCGAGGTTCACCAATGGTGAGATTTTGCGTATGCGTCCGTTTTTGCCCGTTTATTTATTTATTTATTCTTTTCTTTCGAGGATAATGGAATAAGCACTCATATGCTTTTTTTTTCTCCTAGTCCCCCGTGTGTATGCAGTTGTGCAAATTTTGTCATCCACACAATGGGCTACTCTTCCGAAAAGCGGAGCGGGTTTTAACGTGTGCGCGAGATGTTCTGCGTGCGTTCGCACACACGGGGCCTCGGTTTATAGGCTCATCCGAAGGACTTTTAGGGAGAGTGGAGTCTGCACTGATGTTAATTCCAGAGGAAAAAAATCCTCTTGAACGAGAATCGAACCCGGGTCAGCAGATCATGAATACATCACTCTAACCACCAGGCTATCCCGTGCCCTGTTTTGTGAAGGTAGCCGCATTCCGAATTCAGTTTTTAATTTAATTAATTTTTTTTAATATGATTTGATGATAATAATTATGGTTGAGATGATGTCAGCAGACTGTCCCTAGTATAAGAACAGTAAGCTACAGCGGATAATTATTATAGGAAGGGAGGGAACTGTTGGCCGGTGCTCTTAAAGACAAGCAGGTGCTTGTTACTGGTATTGATGTTCTCTTTGTTAATACTGTTGTTTATACAGATAAAGTGAAGGAAGCAACAAACTTCGTCCACATAGCAACAAAAGTACGATTTACCAAATGACAAAAGAATAATGAATAATAAATAGGGAGAGAGAGAGAGAGAGAGATGAGGAGATGAGAAGAGAATGAGAGGAAGAGAGGAGAGAGGAAAAAACCAAAACATATACGAAATCTGTTTTAAAAATAAAACAAAATGAAATAAAATGTCTGGGGGGGGGGGAAACAAAAAATATAAAAAATATATAAAATTATTGATAATGATCTTTTTATTAAAAAAAACATGTAGTAATAATGATGATAATAATAATAATAATAATAATAATAATAATAATAATATATAATAATAATAATAATAATAATAATAATAATAATAATAATAGAGAGAGATAAAGACAAAATGCAACAAATGAACTTTCGAAAACAATACAGGGTCAAAGCTTACTTTTAAAGTAAGGGTCCCAATAACATAAAGGTCGTAGGGGAGCGAGCATCAGAGAACCTCAAAAATTTCTAGGGAAGATTATTGAGGCGGTGGCGCATCTCTCTCCTCGTGACTTTACCTTCTGACCTAAGATGCTTACTGTACCATTCATATCACATGTTTTTGCATAGAAATAAAAAAAAGTCTTCAAGGTTTTGGTTGGATACCAGGAACAAAATAAAATGTACAAGACAGACATTGATACAAACAAACAGACACACACAAATTAAAAAAGGTAAAGGTAAAGGAGTCCCATAACCTATAAGGTCGTAGGGGAGCGAGGCGTCAGAGACCTCAACTTCTCTAGGGGCCAGCATATTGAGGGCGGTGGCGCCCATCTCCTCTCCCTCGCTGCTTTACCTTCCCTGACCCTAAAGAGCTTACTGTAGCCATTCATATCACATGTTTTTGCACAGAAAAAAAAAAGTCTTCAAGGTTTTGGTTGGATACCAGAAAAAAGAAAAAAAAAAAAAGTTTACAAGAATACACACAATTATAAAGGTAAAGGGTAAAGGAATCAAAACTATAAAGTGTAGGGCGAGGCGTCAGAGACTATTTTAGCCAAGCATATTGAGGGCGGGCCATTCTTCCTCTGTTACCTTCCTGACCACAAATTAAACACCAATAAACAAATTAAATCAAACTACCTCCAAGCTACCACCAATACCCTCTTTTTTTTCTTTTTTTGAGAAGAGGGCTTTCCATACATAATTGATATCTTGCCTCAGTATTTTTTTTTTTTTTTTGGGGGGGGGGGGTGTGGGTTATGTCTTGTTTTATTCTTTATTTGTTTGGTTTGGTTTTGTAGTCGCTGACGTTTTGGTTTTTTTTTATTATCTGTTTGGGGGGGGTGTGTTGTGTTTGTTATTTTTTTGTTGGTGTAGGGTTTTGGTTGTTTTGTGTTGTGGGGGGGGGGGGGGGGTGTTTTGTTTTGGGGGGGGGGTGCGGGGGGGGGTGGTTGGGGGGGGGGGGGGGAAGGTTGTCACTGTTGCTGCGATTTTCGTTGTTGTTATTGTTGTTGTTGTTCGTAGTGTGGTGGTGGTGGTAGGTGGTGGTGTGTGTGTGTGTGTGTGTGTGTGTGTGTGTGTGTGTGTGTGTGTGTGTGGTGTGTGTGTGTGTGTGTGTGTGTGTGTGTGTGTGTGTGTGTGTGTGTGTGTGTGTGTGTGTGTGTGAAGGATACAAGAAAGTGAATGTGGATGCGTCTTTAGTCGTGTCGTTTTCCCGTAACAATGATCTTTTTTTCTTCTAAAAATTGATTGAATTAATTCTGGCTATAAACCCTGATGGTTGATGCTGTCGTTATTTTTACACGGATTTCTTTTTTTTGTTTGCCTCTTATCTTTGGTTTATTGTATTGTTGTCCAAGAAAGATTGATAATAATTATTTCTGTTGGTATCTGTAGGTTCTTAGGTATAATAATTATGTGGGAAGGTACAACACGTAACAACCAGTAGAACTACTACTACTACTACTACTACTACTAAGTGCTACTACTACTACTACTACTACTATACTACTACTACTACTACTTACCTACTACTATACTACTCTCACTACTACTACTACTATACTACCATCTATACACTACTACTACTACTACTACTACTACTACTACCACTACTACTACTACTACTACTACTACTACTACTACTACTACTACTACTACTACTATATGGAATTTATATAGCGCTATATCTTGCAGAGACAAATCAAAGCGCTTAGAACTAAGTCCAGGAATGAGAAAACGTGAAATGAAACAGAGAGAATACATAATTATAGACATGTCCATTAATCAATGAAAGAAAACCACTTAAGGGTCCATCCAGATTGGACCGGTCTTTCTGCCATTAAATGGGACATGGGGGTCAAAATTTGATCAATTTGTGCGAACGCACGCAGAACATCTTGCGCACACGTTAAATCCTGTTCCGCTGTTCGTAACAGTAGGCCATAGTGTGCCGGTGGGAATAGACGTCAGAATTTACAAAAACCGCATACACACGGGGACTGGACGTTAAAAAAAGCACATAAGTGCTTATTCCATTTTATAAAAAGAATAAAATAAATAATTTTTTGTTTAATTTTGGTTAACAAATACATGCTGAGAGGAGAGAAGATGAGAGAGAGGAGAGAGAGAGAGAGAGAGAGAGAGAGATGAGAGAGAGAGAGAGAGAGAGAGAGAGAGAGAGAGAGAGAGACAAGCAGACAGACAGACAGACAGAGAGAGACAGAGAGAGAGAGTTAGTTTATTGAGTTGGGAAAATGCCATATATTGAAAGGGCATAACTTGTTATGCTTCAATTAAACTCTCTCTCTCTCTCTCTCTCTCTCTCTCTCTCTCTCTCTCTCTCTCTCTCTCTCTCTCTCTCTCTCTGTCTCGCTCTCTCGCTCTGATTTGTCTTTGCAAGATATAGCGCTATACAAATTCCTTTTTATTAGTAGTATTATTATCATTATCATTATTATTATTATTAACATCATCATTATCGTCATCATTATCATCTTCATCATCATCATCATCATCATCATCATTATTATTATCATTAATTATTATTATTATTATTATTATTAAACTTGTAAAGCTTAAAAATCCATGAAATACTCGGTTTCACGCACTGGAAACTATTCAACATGGTTGCCGAAATTAAACCTTTCAAACCTCTACAAAGTTTTTATCTATAACAAGTACAAGAAACCTGTTTCTACAAGCATTGCTCTACAACCTAAATTCTCTACATTAACAAGGGAAAATCTCAACTTTTTTGTATTTAGTAATTTTTTGGTACTAAATTAAAAAACACACCGTGATTTGGGCTCATTTTAGAACCCCTGTCTAATTGTGAAGAAAGTCGTCAACAAGACCAGGAGAGACAGGATAAGAAACGTGGTGATCAGAGACATGGTAGGAGCAACAACCGTCCTACACTACATTGAACAACAACGAACCAAGTGGTTCGGGCATCTCACACGGATGCCGCCAAACCAGCCAGCCTTGCGTGCTTACAACTTGAGGTACTCTGGCACGAGGGCCAGAGGTAGACCCAGGCGACGCTGGAGTGATTCCGTGGCAGAAACACTGAAAGTCCATGGATTATCTGTCCCTCCTCCAAGCTACCCGCCTTGCAGCCGACAGACAGTTATATCTCCCCGCGACGCCACAGAGTACAAGCGGAAGGAAAAAGTCAAGTCAGGTCAAGTCTAACTCTGAAATCAGTAAACGTTTGTGTTACAACCTTGACATTTTATTTTCATAGAGACAGAATTTTCCTGAGACAGTTATGTCACTATCTGTGTCTGAACGTGAATCAGTCTTGAACAGTTATAGCTTTCTTGACAGAAATAGCCTGGTGGTTAGAGTGATGTATTCCTGATCTGCTGACCCAGGTTCGAATCTCGTTCAAGAGGATGGGGTGTTTTTTTCCCTCTGGAGTTAACATCAGTGCTGACTCCACTCCCCCTAAAAGTCTTTCGGATGAGACTATAAACCGAGGTCCCGTTTGCGAACGCACGCAGAACATCTTGCGCACATGTTCAAACCCGTTCCGTTTTGCGGAAGAGTAGGCCACTGTTGTGCCTGTGGGAACGGATGACAAAATTTACACAAGTGCATTCACACAGGGACTGGATGTAAAAAAAACTTTTTTAAAGCACTTGAGTGCTTATTCCATTACCCTCGAAATAAAAGAAAAAATAAATAAACAAATAAATAATTAATGGTTGTTTAAGAAATTATGAAGATCATGCCAAAATCTTGTTGAAAGTCTGTGAGAGGAATATCAATAGATGATTGATTAATTAATTATATCTTGTTTTCGAATTTACAGAATGTACGTTTATTAATGTTGACAACATGCTGGTGTTGGTTTTTTTCTAAAACGTTTATTAGTTGGCAGTGTTCTGTGAGTAATCTTTGCTTAAATGCATCTAGGTTTTTGTTTGTTTGTTTGCTTTAAGTTGTGTTTTGGTTTGGGGTTTATTGGTTTGCACTTTTGTTGTTGTTGAGTCTTTGAGTTTTAATAATAATAATAATAATAGTATTAATAATAATAATACGTTTATAAAATGGAATTTAAATAGCCCTATATCTTTTGAAACCAAATCAGAGGACTTGCATTCAACCTATTCTTACACTTGCATCCAACAACAATTAATAGTTTTAACAAATTCAAATGTACACACACACACACACACACACACACACACACACACACACACACACACACACTTTGGCAAGGTGATGGAGATTTCGGCTGTTTAAGGCAGGGACAGATAATTATGAGATGAAACAGGAGAGGAAAATCTTAGGTTTGAAATAAATGTCTAGAGGCTGGATTTAAAAGTGTCCTAAGTAGGCTTTTGGCAAAGAGAGAGGGGGAGGTCATTCCAGATTGATGGACCAGAAACAGAGAAACAGCGACGGCCAACGGTGGACTGGTTGAATCTAGGTATTGGTAAGCGCAGGATATCTGCAGCAGAACGATGTTTTAAAGAATATAGACCTCGATCTAGACTTTTTTCTCAGGACCATTTAACATGCCAATGTTCCATTTTTTCACAGTGCTTGGATCGGCTGTTGTCCTTAAGAAGTGTGCCACCATTTTTTAAATTTTGTATATACCACTTTAAGTCACAAGATTTCTCTGCGTGAAATTCGGCTGCTTTTTCTGGGGAGAGCGCGTCGCCACAAGAGCAGCGCCACCTCTTTTTTCTTTTCTTTTTTTTTGGTCTGCAACTGTATTTGTTTCCCTATCAGAGTGGCTTTTTTCTAAGAATTTTGCCAGGGACAACTCTCTTGTTGCCGTGGGTTCTTTTTCCCTGCGCTGAATAATTTTGTGTAACACACGGCACCTCGGTTTATCGTCTCAACCGAAAGACTTATCGCCCAGACTACCACTCATGATCTAATGGATGGGGAAAAAGTTTCGGGCCCAAACGGGATTCGAACCACCGCACACTTCCGACCCGGACTTTCCGCTTTCTAGACAGGCGCGTTACCTCTAGACCACCGATCCACATATAACAGGCTTTCTCCCTATTTTTGTTTTTGGTGTTGTTTTTAAAGGTAAAGGTGTCCCATAACCTATGTGGTCGTAGGGGAGCGAGGCGTCAGAGACCTCAGCTTCTCTAGGGGGCCAGCATATTGAGGGCGGCGCCCATCTCCTCTCCCTCGCTGCTTTACCTTCCCTGACCCTAAAGAGGGCAGGTACCATTGACAGCTGGGTGAACTTGGGGAACTGTACTGAAGCCAAGGCGCGCAAACGGTCACCCATCCAAGTAGTAACCACGCTCCATGCTGCTTAACCTTAGCTGGGGGGAAAGCGAGTGCACTGACCACTGAAATTGAAATTGTTTTAATGTTGTAGTTTTCATAATTACACCCACTTTGAGCAAAGACATAACATAGAATGTTAATATCATTATTATTTAATATTGCATTTAAAGCATTAAGGCCTTCTTTTGATGCTGTTATTACACATCAATATATGTTGTGTGTATATAATTATTTTCTCATTGCTTTAACACACTCTGCCTAGACTATACAATTTGTATTAGTCTCAATATTGTAGTTCCTTTTTTTTTTCCTTTTAATTCCTGGGCTTAGAGCTCCCACTTTCACCAATGGTCAGATTTTGGGTATGCGATAGATTATCCAACATGAAGGCAGCCGCATTCTGACTCCGGGAAATATTTTCTTTTAAATTCGTTGTATGTACGGGATAGCTCAGTGGTCGGAGCACTCGCTTTCCCCCAGCCAAGTTAAGCAGCGTCGAGCGTGGTTACCAGTTGGATGGGTGACCGTTTGCGCGCCTTGGCTTCAGTACAGTTCCCCCAGTTCACCCAGCTGTAAATGGGTACCTGCCCTCTTTAGGGTCAGGGAAGGTAAAGCAGCGAGGGAAAGGAGATGGGCGCCGCCCTCAATATGCTGGCCCCTAGAGAAGTGAGGTCTCTGACGCCTCGCTCCCCTACGACCTTATAGGTTATGGGACTCCTTTACCTTTACCTTATGTATGGCAAGAATCGTTGGGATTTTAACGAGGTGGACAAAGCAATAATAATAGTAATAATAAATGGAATTTATATAGGCTATATCTTGCAGAGAGAAATCAAGGGCTTGCATTCAACACATCCCTACACATACAACCAATAATAATAAACAGAGTTAACAAATTCAAATGCACACACACACACACACACACACACACAGATTATACACTTTGGCAGGGTGATGGGATTTTGGCTGTTTTACGCAGGGATAGAGTTGAGATGATGCAAGAGGGGGAAGCAACATAGATATTTGTTTATTTAGTAATAAAATAAATTGTTATGTTGTCAGTGTTTATATGTTTATTATGACCTTTGGCCAGAAAATCTTCCCGGATGTCAATGTGCATGGGTTTTGTTTTTTGGTCGTTTTGTTGTTGTTGGGTGTTTTTGTTTTTGTTGTTGTATGGGGTTTTTTTTTGGGGGGGGTTGTTGGGGTTTTTTTGGGGGGTACGGTGTTTGGTTTAGGTTTTTAAAAAATTGGGGGGAGGGGAGGGCCAAATATTATTTCTGCCTGTATTTTTTTAATTTTTGGCATTAACTCAAACTTAAGTTTCTTCGGGCAAATCGGTACCGTATTTATAAATGCAAGTGTCTTAATACCAGAGAGTTTTAGTTCTATTCTAGATTTCTATTAATCTTATGCCTCTACTAAGTCTTAGTTTTCTAATCCACAGCAATTTTAGTGCCATTACAAAATGCTTTAATAAAGAAGGTATTCCCACACCCTTTTAACAAAATTATTATTAAACATCAACTGTTGATACTTGTTTTCCTCGTTAGTCTTGTTTGTTTGGTGTTGTGTTTTGTTTATTTATATATATCAACTCGTGATCCAGAGGTCGCGGGTTCGATCCCCGCTCGGCTCGGTGTTGTGCCCTTGGGAAAGACACTTTACTCCTATTTTCCTCACTCCACCCAGGTGTACAAGTGGGTACCAGCTCTGCTGGGGAAGTATCTGGCGACAGACTAGCGTCCTGTCACAGGGGTGGTGAAAAACCATCAGTTCGCTTAACGCTACAGAAACCGGGATAAGCTCCGGCTCTATGGGCCTTCTGGCTCGAAAGAACATACTACTATATATATATATATATATATATATATATATATATATATATAAAAGTTTAAAAGATGGTTTTATCATTAGGTTATTAGGCTACTAGTTTACAAGATGGTTTTATCATTAGGTTATTAGGCTACTAGTTTAAAAGATGGTTTTATCATTAGGTTATCCATTCAGCCTGAGGAAGCTTCAGAGGGAAGCGAAAATTTGCTGGAAAAAAATAAAAGGAGAAATGAAGCTGAACACAGTTGTGTTTTTATTTTCATTATATATATATATATATATATATATATATATATATATATATATATATATATATTTATATATATATATATATATATATATATATATATATATATATGTGTGTGTGTGTGTGTGTGTGTGTGTATGTGTGTGT
>CM054139.1:4914782-4917282 GCA_028751875.1 Rapana venosa | reverse complement strand
CCATTGTGTGCCGATGGGAACGGATGACAAAACTGACAAAATTTTTCCCTAGTTGTTTTGATGTGTTATTTTTCATATTTTACAGTGTTGTTAAGGGTTTGGGTTTTTTGTTTGTTTTTTTTTTCTTTGGGTAATACTTTTTGGGGGGGTTTTCTCTCTCTCTCTTTTCTCTTCTCTCTCTCTCTCCTCTCTTTCTCTCTCTCTCTCTCTTCCCCTCTCTCTCTCTTTTTCTCTCTCTCTCTCTCTCCCCCCCTCTTTTCCCCCTCTTTTCTTCTCCTCCCCTTCTTTTTTCCCCCCTCTCTTTTTATCTTCTATTTCCTCCTCTCTTTTTTTTCTCTCTCTCCCCCCCCCCCCCCTCTCTTCCTCTTTGTTTTCTCTTCTCTCTCTCTCCCCTCCTCTCTCCCCCCCTTTCTCTTCTCCTCTCTCTCTCTCTCTCTCTCTTCTCTCTCCCTCTCTTCCATTGTTTAACAACTTTCATACATCGTCAATTTTAAAGGTCGGTTATTTTTAAATACCTTTTGTTATTCAGGTTTGTTTTTTTTTCATTAAATTAATGTCCTGTGTTTTTTTTTAAATTTTTGTTGTCCCTTTGACATATTGCTAAGAAATTTGTCTCCTGCAAACCCCCCCCCCCCCCCCCAACACCCCTTTTCCTGTCATGTGTTGTATAATAGCCTTTGCCGATGTACAATAAACATCCCATTTGGGGACTCTCTCTCTCTCTTCTCTCTCTCTCTCCCTTCTCTCTTCGTTAATGGGCGTAAGATGCGTTAGAATTGGTTTAAAGTTTCCCTCATATGAATGAGAGCAGGCTACCTTTAAATCCTACAAGATCTTTTGATCTAGATTCAAAGGGAAAAAAAAACTGGGCAACACAAATACGACCGTTTTTGAACTGGGTTTGGTTTGTTTGGCTCAATAAAGGGATCGGAAATTGTAGAGAGTCTATTAAAAAGCTTTCAGAAAAAGTTTGATTGGTGATGGCAGCAATGGAGTATCATATACAAAACAGTGAAAGATTCAAATGTAAACAAATTTTAAAAATTCGCATGATGTCAAACCTTTTTAAACTTGATATGGATATACATTTTAAAAGAATATTTTAGTTTAGATTTGGGGTATCAGATATAAATGTTTAAAAAAATTCAGATACAGAGAACATGATATTAAGATCTCAGGCTGCTATGCCCATTATGTAAGCAAGCACATAATGGGCATAGCAGCCTGAGGTCGTTAATGAAGTACATTTTGTGTTGTGCAACCCCCTTCATGTATGGGCCAATGGCCTTTTTGTGAATAAATCATTCGAGTTGGAGTTCTCTCTCTCTCTCTCTCTGAAAATTCCCCTGGCAGACAAGATCGAGAGCAACATGCACAATGCTTCTAACAACCAGGCTATCCCCTCCCACTTGCCCCCACTTGGCTTATATTAGAATCCCAGCAGAGTTATCCAAGTTAGGGGACTGGCATCAACCAACCACCACCACCACGACACCATCACCAAGTAAGCTCTCTGTTCAGCAGCAGTTAACCCCCCACCCCCAACCCCCTGCCCCTTCCATGACTTCTGTAGCAGTCAAGAGAGAAGTCAGTAGCGATACTGGCCATCTACAGAGCATAAAACCAGCAGTGACATGCTCCTGGCAGAATCCTCAAGTTTACAGCCCTGCTGACTGCTTAGGCCCCTATTCAAAAGCTGTCAGCTTCTTAAAGAATTAAAATCCGATTAAAACAGTGATACCTCACTGCTTACGTCACAGCAGGCTGTGACAGATTTGCGAGCACGAAGCCAAACTGTCCCTAACGGATGGAAAATCTCCAGGCTCAAGCTTTGCCGCTTGCGGTGTCAATCAAACCAAGTGACGTGAAGCCCCGCCCTCTTCCTGCAGGGCCTCCGCCAATAGAAACTGACCTGACACGTCAATCATTTTAAGCCAGTCAGCCAACAGAGGAAAACGGCTTCATCGATTGGCTGAGGAGTGCAAAAAGCTCGCGAGACTGTCTGGCGTGCCTATAGTCTGTTCCATGAAGTGATCACAGCTGGAATAAACAGGAATTAGGCTTGCTTCTCTCACAAGCTTGGATTATGAGAGCGGAAAGGAAATCCCGGTAAGCTGAAGCAAGACTTGTGCATTTCCAAGCTTCAGCTTCATTATAGGCTAACCACCCACCCCCTACCACACTCTTTGCTCCCCCCCCCCCCCCCTCCTCTCCTGCATCTCTTTACCAGACTTCAGCCTTAACTCCAGCCTTGTTATGAGCTAACATCACAGCAGCTTCCTGACGTTTTCCGCCAGATAACGTGACGGGCATCTCACACACAGCCAAATAACAGTCATAGAGACTTGCCTCTCCCTCTCTGTGTCCTGTCAGATAATCATACTAATCATAATCATAATAATAGTAGCCATGTCTCCCTTATACTTCTTCTTCTTCATCATCAAACACTCAGACAGCAACCCCTCACTCCCTGACAAATGCTGCCCTGTGTGTGTGTGTG
>CM054139.1:4894782-4909782 GCA_028751875.1 Rapana venosa | reverse complement strand
CCTCAGGGATCAGTTCTGGGCCCTGTTCTTTTCACTCTCTACACCGCTCCACTGTCACATATAATTAACCGTCATCAGATCAACCATCACTTTTATGCAGATGACTCTCAGATTCTAAGCAGTGACACACCTGAAAATCTACCTTCTCTCTTGATAAATGTGGCCTACTGCTTTCAAGATATCCAAAACTGGATGATAGAGAACAAGTTACAACTAAACGCTGATAAAACTGAAGCCATGCTTGTAGGGACCAAAAACAAACTCTCTTCCATTACAACAGCTTCAATAGAATTCGGCAATGCATCAGTCCCTCTATCCACTGCTGTAAAGTATCTAGGGGTCATTATTGACAACACACTCTCTATGCAAAAATTCATCACCCAGACCTGCCAGTCGTGCTTCTATCAATTACGGCGTATTAGTGCAATTCGAAAGTACCTGTCCACAGACGCAACATCAAAACTCGTGGCATCTCTCATCCTTTCACGTCTGGACTATAGCAATTCTCTTTTGGCTGGTCTGCCAGCATCATCTATCCACTCCCTTCAACGTATTCAAAACTCTGCAGCTCGACTAGTCCTCAGAAAGAAAAAATCTGAGCACATTACCCCTCTCTTGCGATCTCTCCACTGGCTGCCTGTGCCACAAAGAATAAACTATAAGATCAGTACCCTCTGTTACAAATGTCTCCACAAAACAGCACCCTCCTACCTCTGTGAATGTCTCCACCTGTACACCCCTTCTCGTTCCCTTCGCTCTGCTGCAGATTCCTTGTGCTTACAAATTAGATTCAACCAGTCCACTGTTGGCCGTCGCTCTTTCTCTGTTTCTGGTCCATCGATTTGGAATGGCCTCCCTATCTCTCTTCGCCAAAGACCTTCTTGTGACACTTTTAAATCTGGCCTCAAGACATATTTGTTTCAAACCTAAGAATTTCCTCTCCTGTTTCATTTCATAGCTATCCCTGCTTTTCAACAGCCAAAGATTCCATCACCTTGCCAAAGTGTATAACCTGTGTGTGTGTGTGTGTGTGTGTGTGTGTGTGTGTGTGTGTGTGTGTGTGTGTGTGTGTGCGTTTGGACTTGTTAGAACTATTACTTGCTATTGGTTGCATGACTGTAAGAATGAGTGGAGTGCAAGCGCTTTGATTTGTCTGTGCAAGATACAGCGCTATATAAGTTCCATTTATTATTATTATTATTATTATTATTATTATAGGATAGGGTAGGAATCATAATCTAGAAAGAAAGAAAAAATACAAGAAAATATGATTGATGTTTAGATATTTTGTCTTTAAAACAGTCCAAATCAGCCAGTGATGATATGATATTAACTATTTTGTCTTTTCGACAGTCCAAATTAGCCAGTTATGATATTACTTCGTATTGTATTGTTTTACATTTGATTGTGCTGTGTTTACTGTAGTCTGTTGTGTACTGATTATATTGTTTCGTTATGATGGAGCCAAGCAATACGCTTTCAATATATATATATATATATAGAGAGAGAGAGAGAGAACTCGAACTCGAACTCGAACTCGAACGGTTTATTCACAAAAAGGCCATTGGCCCATACATGAAGGGGGTTGCCAAACTGCTTAGTATTTTGGTTTAAACACATACGCGCACACACACACACACACACACACACACACACACACACACACACACACACAGACCAACATGTTACTGTATAACACAAAGTCAGCTACAAAAATATCACTTAGGATAACATTATCATAGAGAGGAGAGAGAGAGAGAGAGAGAGAGAGAGAGAGAGAGAGAGAGGGGGGGGGGGGGGAGAGAGAGAGAGAGAGAGAGAGAGAGAGAGAGAGATAGATAGATAGATAGATAGATAGATAGATAGATAGATATTTATATATATATATATAATACAAGAGAACAAGGATACATGAATGAGCACACACACTTACACACACATACACACACGCGCGCACACACACGCGCACACACACACACACACACACACACACTGCTGTGTAAATATATAAATTAAACATGATATCAATATTGAAATTTAAAACATTGTTAAACATTATCTTTATAGCACTGAGTGTTAGATCTTTCTGACAAGTTTCAGGGAATCACAACCATAACAACACAACACACACTTCAATACATCAAATCAGACACAGTGTACACATGGAAAATGTACTGAAAATAATACATAAAAATTATCCTTTTTGTGGACAGATTCAAAAACGCCAGTTAACCACTGATCACTCAGAAGAGAGAAACAGTGGCATACACGAAAATCTCACCATCTTTCTTTTATTTCTGCGATAATGGAATAAGCACTTACGTGCTTTTTTCCCCATCCAGTCCCCGTGTGTGTGCAGTTTTGTACATTTTGTCATCCGTTCCCACCGGCGCATAATGGCCTACTCTTGCGAATAGCGGAACGGGTTTAACGTGTGCAAAGATGTTCTGCCCGCGTTCGCACACACGGGGCCACGGGTGTGTGTGTGTGTGTGTGTGTGTGTGTGTGTGTGTGTGTGTGTGTGTGTGTGTGTGTGTGTGTGTTGTGTGTGTCGCGCGCGCGCGCGCGCGCGCTCGTATAAGGGGGGGGGGGGGGGGGAGGCGGTGGATGTGTGTGTTTCAATAAGTAGTTTAAGACCAAAAAAGGTAATGATGGTGAATTGTGGAACATAACAACCGTAGCAATGCCAATAACAGTAAAAAGATCGATATTCGATATTTAAGTAACAACTAAGGATTATAAATGCAAAAACATCTATTGTATTGTATTGTATTGTATTTATTTTATTTTATTTTTCTATATTATTCTTTTATATATCGAGGATAATGGAATAAGCACTTGTGTGCTTTTTTGCATCCAGTCCCCGTGTGTATGCAGTTTTGTCAATTTTGTCATCCGTTCCCACGGCACACAATGGCCTACTCTTCCGAAAAGCGGAACGGGTTTTAACGTGTGCGCAAGATGTGCTGCGTGCGTTCGCACACGGGACCTCGGTTTATAGTCTCATCCGAAGGATTGCATGTATTGCATGTAGTGCATTTTATTTCTGAATAAAGCTTTTCAACCTAAAGACCAATGACAGTGTCTTCAATTAAGGATGCTTCACAGGGCTTGGACCTTGAAGTTACCTCCTCAAAGGCCACTTTTTAAAAAAAAGAAGTGTTATGTCCTAATGTGGTTTTTGTCCTAAAAAGGACAGACTCAACAGAGATAACAACTTCTACCCTGGGTCTGGAAACTGTCTGTGGAAACTGTACACCTTCTCCTGTACTTCACCAGGTGGGCTGCCAATGCACAGACTGCAAATCACAAGACAAACCATTCCAGATCTGACCATTCCTGCTGACAGTCTTTGTGAGCGTGGGAATCAATGTAAAACAACAGACTTTATCTGGAAATGTAGGGAATACTCCTTTTACGCTGGTAGTTTCGGCTGAGATTTTAGTTAAGGCAGAAACAAAGAGAGGGATAGAAAAAAGGGAATTCCTGGCACAAATTTTCCAGATGCTACCATTATTCTGAACGGGACGGGATAGCTCAGTGGTCGGAGCACTCGCTTCCCCCAGCCAAGTTAAGCAGCGTCGAGCGTGGTTACCAGTTGGATGGGTGACCGTTTGGATGGGTGACCGTTTGCGCGCCTTGGCTTCAGTACAGTCCCCCAGTTCACCCAGCTGTCCATGGGTACCTGCTCTCTTTAGGGTCAGGGAAGGTAAAGCAGCGAGGGAGAGGAGATGGGCGCCGCCCTCAATATGCTGGCCCTAGAAAAGTGAGGTCTCTGACGCCTCGCTCCCCTACGACCTTATAGGTTATGGGACTCCTTTACCTTTTTTACCTTACCATTATTCCCATGATTTTTGTGTTTTCGCGTGTGTTGATAGAAATTGACGTGTTAAGTAATTTCAAGTGATTTTTTTTTATCAGGTTGGTACAGCTGAACACCTCACTGAGTCCAGTAAGCTACAAGGAGTCCATTTAAGGACAATATAGGTGTTAAGGACAGACAGTTTGTAGGGCCAGTTTTTACACACAACAAAGAAGCAGCCCCTAGGGGTGGTGGGACTAGCTGTGTCCACTGCAGTAGGTCTGTCTGGTCAGGGAGTGTCAGGTGATAAGAGCACAGACCTTGAAGTGGTCATTTCACTAGCCAAGTGGTCAATCCTGACCTGAGGGGACATTGGAGTGGGGTAGGCTTGTACTGGACACTGTTTGACTTGAAGTCATGAAGACTGAAACTTGGGTGGTTGCTGGGACATTTACATTACAACAAGAACAATTATTACTGCTGCTACTACTACTACTGCTGCTGCTGCTGCTGCTGCTGCTACTACTACTACTACTACTACTACTACTACTACTACTAGGCTACTACTACTACTACCACTGCTACTACTACTACTACTAGTACTACTACTACTACTACTAGGCTACTACTACTACCACTGCTGCTACTACTACCACTGCTACTGCTACTACTACTAGTACTACTACTACTACTAGGCTACTACTACTACCACTGCTACTACTACTACTACTACCACTGCTGCTACTAATACTACTACTACTACTACTAGGCTACTACTACTACCACTGCTACTACTACTACTACTACTACTACTACTAGGCTACTACTACTACCACTGCTACTCCTACTACTACTACTACTGCTGCTGCTGCTGCTGCTGCTGCAGCTACTACTACGACCAAGACAGTTTGGAGTTTGAGGCTGAATGAGATTGTTGAGCTAGTTGATTGTATCTTCTTTTTCAAACGCTCAGACAGCAACTATTGTTTTCTGTCATATGAGCGAAAATGTGTTGCGCTGCCGTTAAGCGCCTGACAAGTCAGGCCCAGCGCATCCGACTTCAGCATGGGAGAGAACTGTTATCTGTTAAGTCTTTGTGGAGAAAAGGCATGAGAGTGGACCAAGAAGGCAGAAAATTGATGAGAAGGAGGTGACAGGAAGAAAAAGGAACAAGGCAGAAACAAAGAGAGGGAAAGAAAAGAGGGAATTCCTAGCACAGAATTTCCAGAAGGTGGGGATGCTATTTATACTGACTGGCTCCTGTCATCCCCACGCGGAATGGTATCTTGGTCCTAGCATAGTTGTCCAGTTCATATCAAGGATTAAATCTCTAAAATGTCTCCACAAAACAGCACCTTCCTACCTCTGTGAATGTCTTCACCTGTACACTCCTCGTTCCCTCCACTCTGCTGCAGATACCCTGTGCTTACGAATACTTAGATTCAACCAGTCCACAATTGGCTGTCACTCTTTCTATATTTCTGGTCCATCAGTCTAGAATGACCTCCCTCTCTCCCTTCTTGAAAAGCCTACTTAGGACACTTTTAAACCCAGCCTCAAGACATACCTATTTCAAACCTAAGACTTCCCCCCATTGTTTCATCTCATAATTATCTGTCCCTGCCTTCAATGGCCTAAGTTCCACCCTGCTGAAGCATATAACCTGTGTGTGTGTGTGTGTGTGTGTGTGTGTGTGTGTGTGTGTGTGTATGAAAGGCAAAGTCAAACTCAAACTTTTATTTTCAGATGGTACATTGAATAAGCAGTGCATTTGCTTTTTTTCATCAAGCCATCTATCTAAAGAAAAAAAAGCGAGAAGTGTGAGTGTGTGTGTGTGTGTGTGTGTGTGTGTGTGTGCGAGTGTGTTTGTGTGTATTTGAATGTGTTAAACTGTTAATCGTTGTTGGCTGCATGTGTGGGAGTGGAAGCCCTTTGATTTGTTTTTTTTACAAGATATAGCCTATATAAATTCCTTTTTTTTTCAAATAAATAATAGAAAATAAAGCTTCAGTCCCGTAGCTCTACTGGGACTAAGATACAATCAACAAACAAACACAGAGATGAAGACAGTCACACAACACCACAACAGAGGAGGAGGCGGTTAAGTCCAGAGACAAAGACCAAGATGCTATTAAGCTTTAATGTCATCAAACCACACCCTGAACAAAAGTTGAGTTTTTGAAGAACAATAGGTTCCATCTTGTTCCCTCCCCTGTGCTGCTGATACCCTATGCTTCAATTCTCTGTGGACTGTAGCTCTTTCTCTTATTTCTGGTCCATCCATCTGGAATGACCCCTCTCTCTCTCTCTTCGTCAAAAAATTTCTGGTCCATCCATCTGAAATTACTTCTCCCTCTCTCTCCCTTCATCAAAAGCTTACACATATCATTATGTCTTTTTCAATTCCAACCCCAAGGCATACTTATTTCCATCCTAAGATTTTCTCCAGCTGTTTCATCTCATAATCTGTCAATGACTTTAACAGCCGAAATCCCCATCAACCCTGGCAAGTACTATATACCAGACCCTGTGTGTGAACACACAGAGAACATCTAGTGCACACTAAAAAAAAAACCTGTTCTGCATGTGGGATGAGTAAGGCATTTCGTGCCAGTAGGAACAGTGGACAACATTTTTAAAAAGCATGCACACAGGTGTTGTGTTTAGACATCATTCCTAAAGTCGGAATGTGGTTACCTTAATGGTGGGTAATGTGTCATTCCCAAAATATCACCTTTAAACCTTGGAGCACTAGCCCAGGAACAAAAGGGAAAAAGATCACAAATTCTGCATGGAATGGGATGAAAGCTTGTATAACATTTCCTTCACTGGCCTAGCTTAAAGATTTTTTGTTGTTGCAATTTAAGTTTACATCCCAGCCCAGATTTCTGATGTAGGGAAATTTAAAGAAAACGCAACATCTTCTCTTTAGGTCCTATTGGGTTAAGAGGTGATGCCAAACAGCCAATGAGACACCTCCTTACAATCATGTGACAGACTGAGAATGTCCAATGAGAAGCCACAATAAAGCTTGGCAGGATGACGGGATACAGAACAAAGGAACTACTCACACTGATGTAGTTGAAACAGTAATGAGACCAAGTCTTATGACACCAGGACTGCTGATAGCATAACCATAACCACAAGAGAAAGTGGAGAAAATAGGTAGCACATCCCCACTAAAGAGGTGACCTAGATTTCCACATCAGGTGATGGCCCTGTAGGCCTAATCTATGGCCACAGCTTGGCCACAGTTTGGCCATAAATTATCAATGATCCTTGCCAATGGGTCACATTGAAAAAGCAGTCAGTGGAATCAATGTTGTCACTGAGGACTCAGTTAGCTGGAAAAATTTCTCTGTTTTCCCTGTCAGAAATTTGCATCAGTTCCACTTAGCTTGTAGAGCCACTTATGGAAATGATAATTATACCATTTATTGTCTGCTTTGCACAAGCCCTGACAGGTGCCCACACAGAGTACATGTTTTATGCATGTTGCAGGGCATAGTGGAGTACATGAGGTCTGTCCGAGTGTGGTCTGGCCCTTTTACTTCAGCTCAACACTGCTTGACTGTAAGGTCAATAGTAGGACTCAAGTGGGCAGAGAATGGATGCAGCTCCTTAAGTTTGAACAAAGAAAGGGAAAGGGAAATTCATAGTAATTTTTCTTTTCACAAAAGTTTTCAAGAAAACCTCGAAACAGCCTATAAACATTGGAAAAATACACTCTTTGATGTTGCAATTTTTTTAACTTTATTTGTCACTGCAAGAATTCTAAGAAGCACAACAAAAGTTATTCCAGTATGAGAAAAAGAGAGTTGGTTGTCTAGATGTATGTAGAGAAATGGTACAATTTGAGTTTTGTGTTAAAAAATAAGAAACAGATTGTAGGCCTATCTCTAGCCCTCAGATGGAAATTGAACTGTTTTAAGACTAAGTAAATTGGACACGTTTTTTGCTTATGTGGTCACTGCATCACTGTTGAACATAATTATACCAATATGCCAGATGCTGAAAGGCTACCTACCTATTCTTACCTCATTATCATTATCCACAATCTTCATTGATCCTTTATTGATGTATATTTTTTCACATGGTTAATGCATAGCCCAGTTGGTTCTTTTTTCTTTCTTTGAGTTGGTTCTTTATTATGATTATTAAGGACTTTAAAGAAATTCTCTCTTGGTGGAATGTATTTCCTTTTATTGGTTATTGTTAGACATATGGTTTTTACTGTTCACTTTGTTAGATCTTGTTACAATTGTGATTTTGTTTTGGTTATTGATTTTTTTTTTCCTGTTGTACTTGGGGTTTTTTTGCCTGTTGTACTAGCTTTTATTGTAGGTCAGTCATTTGATTTCCATTTACTTGTAAAATGGACAGGTCCAAACATGCCTTGCCTACAGAATCACATGTAACAGTGACAATGCAGTTCATGTAAAACCTCGTGGTCACATACAATAATACGTTTTTGTAGGACCAGGTAGCATAATAAATGATGACATGACCGTTCCTGTAGGACCAGGTAGCATAATAAATGATGACATGACAGTTCCTGTAGGACCAGGTAGCATAAATTATGACATGACAGTTCCTGTAGGACCAGGTAGCATAAATTATGACATGACAGTTCCTGTAAGACCAGGTAGCATAAATTATGACATGACAGTTCCTGTAGGACCAGGTACTTACTTACTTAGGCCCATCTCTCCCCCTGGAGCATAGGCCGCCGACAACAGTCCGCCAGAGTCCTCTGTCCTGGGCTATTCTCTCCAGCTGTCTCCAGGTATATCCCATCTTTCTGGTTTCTGCCTCAAGGTCGCGTCGCCAGGTGTTTCTTGGCCTTCCTCTTTTTCGTTTTCCCTGGTGGTTCCATGATAGTGCCTGCCTTGTGATGTTGCTGGCTGGCTTTCTCAGGGTGTGCCCAATGTAGGACCAGGTAGCATAATAAATTATCACATGACAGTTCCTGTGGGACCAGGTAGCATAGTTTCTGTTAGGACAGGTTCTTGTTTCTGAGGGATTTGGTAACCTGTAACAGTGTTTGTAAGACCTTGTAACCTGCAACTTTATAGTTTCTGTAGGACCTGGTAACTACACTGTAACATTCTAGGTTCTGTAGGATCTGGTAACCTGTAACATTCTAGGTTCTGTAGAACCTTGTAACCTGTAACATTATAGTTTCTGTAGGACCTGGTAACAACACTCTAACATTATAGTTTCTGTAGGACCTGGTAACAACACTCTAACATTATAGTTTCTGTAGGACCTGGTAACTACACTGTAACATTATAGGTTCTGTAGGACCTGGTAACCTGTAACATTATAGGTTCTGTAGGACCTGGTAACCTGTAACATTAGTTACTGTAGGACCTGGTAACCTGTAACATTATAGGTTCTGTAGGACCTGGTAACCTGTAACATTATAGTTACTGTAGGACCTGGTAACCTGTAACATTATAGTTTCTGTAGGACCTGGTAACAACACTCTAACATTATAGTTTCTGTAGGACCTGGTAACAACACTCTAACATTCTAGTTTCTGTAGAACCTTGTAACCTGTAACATTATAGTTTCTGTAGGACCTGGTAACTACACTCTAACATTATAGTTTCTGTAGGACCTGGTAACAACACTCTAACATTATAGGTTCTGTAGAACCTTGTAACCTGTAACATTATAGTTTCTGTAGGACCTGGTAACTACACTGTAACATTATAGTTTCTGTAGGACCTGGTAACTACACACTGTAACATTCTAGTTTCTGTAGGACCTGGTAACAACACTGTAACATTATAGTTTCTGTAGAACCTTGTAACCTGTAACATTATAGTTTCTGTAGGACCTGGTAACTACACTCTAACATTATAGTTTCTGTAGGACCTGGTAACAACACTCTAACATTATAGGTTCTGTAGAACCTTGTAACCTGTAACATTATAGTTTCTGTAGGACCTGGTAACTACACTCTAACATTATACTTTCTGTAGGATCTGGTAACTACACACTGTAACATTCTAGTTTCTGTAGGACCTGGTAACAACACTCTAACATTATAGTTTCTGTAGGACCTGGTAACAACACTCTAACATTATAGTTTCTGTAGGACCTGGTAACTACACTGTAACATTATAGGTTCTGTAGGACCTGGTAACCTGTAACATTATAGGTTCTGTAGGACCTGGTAACCTGTAACATTAGTTACTGTAGGACCTGGTAACCTGTAACATTATAGGTTCTGTAGGACCTGGTAACCTGTAACATTATAGTTACTGTAGGACCTGGTAACCTGTAACATTATAGTTTCTGTAGGACCTGGTAACAACACTCTAACATTATAGTTTCTGTAGGACCTGGTAACAACACTCTAACATTCTAGTTTCTGTAGAACCTTGTAACCTGTAACATTATAGTTTCTGTAGGACCTGGTAACTACACTCTAACATTATAGTTTCTGTAGGACCTGGTAACAACACTCTAACATTATAGGTTCTGTAGAACCTTGTAACCTGTAACATTATAGTTTCTGTAGGACCTGGTAACTACACTGTAACATTATAGTTTCTGTAGGACCTGGTAACTACACTCTAACATTATAGTTTCTGTAGGACCTGGTAACTACACACTGTAACATTCTAGTTTCTGTAGGACCTGGTAACACTGTAACATTATAGTTTATGTAGGACCTGGTAACAACACTCTAACATTATAGGTTCTGTAGAACCTTGTAACCTGTAACATTATAGTTTCTGTAGGACCTGGTAACTACACTGTAACATTCTAGTTTCTGTAGGACCTGGTAACTACACTGTAACATTCTAGTTTCTGTAGGACCTGGTAACTACACTGTAACATTCTAGTTTCTGTAGGACCTGGTAACTACACTGTAACATTCTAGTTTCTGTAGGACCTGGTAACTACACTGTAACATTCTAGTTTCTGTAGGACCTGGTAACTACACTGTAACATTCTAGTTTCTGTAGGACCTGGTAACTACACTGTAACATTATAGTTTCTGTAGGACCTGGTAACTACACTGTAACATTCTAGTTTCTGTAGGACCTGGTAACTACACTGTAACATTATAGTCTCTGTTGGACCTGGTAACTACACTGTAACATTCTAGTTTCTGTAGGACCTGGTAACAACACTCTAACATTATAGTTTCTGTAGGACCTGGTAACTACACTGTAACATTCTAGTTTCTGTAGGACCTGGTAACTACACTGTAACATTCTAGTTTCTGTAGGACCTGGTAACTACACTGTAACATTCTAGTTTCTGTAGGACCTGGTAACTACACTGTAACATTCTAGTTTCTGTAGGACCTGGTAACTACACTGTAACATTCTAGTTTCTGTAGGACCTGGTAACTACACTGTAACATTCTAGTTTCTGTAGGACCTGGTAACTACACTGTAACATTCTAGTTTCTGTAGGACCTGGTAACTACACTGTAACATTCTAGTTTCTGTAGGACCTGGTAACTACACTGTAACATTCTAGTTTCTGTAGGACCTGGTAACTACACTGTAACATTATAGTTTCTGTAGGACCTGGTAACTACACTGTAACATTATAGGTTCTGTAGGACCTGGTAACCTGTAACATTATAGTTTCTGTAGGACCTGGTAACTACACTGTAACATTATAGTTTCTGTAGGACCTGGTAACTACACTGTAACATTATAGTCTCTGTTGGACCTTGTGACCTGTAACATAGTTTCTGTAGGACCTGGTAACCTGAAGTGTAGTTTCTGGAGAGAGAGAGAGAGAGAGAGAGAGAGAGAGAGAGGAGAGAGAGAGAGAGAGAGAGAGAGAGAGAGAGAGAGAGAGAGAGAGAGAGAGAGAGAGAGAGAGAGAGAGAGAGAGAGAGAGAGAATGACAATGCAATGACAGTGATAATGACAAATTCTTTTATTTCGAGGTTAATGAATAAGCACCCATGTGCTTATTTTACATTCAGTCCCCGCCCTAAGGGATACATTATTTGATGAGAGAGAGGGAGAGCTTTACTTGTAGGGTGGACGTGTGATGCCTCCTTTAGTTAGACACAGTATGGCAGTGGAAGGGAGACAACTGGCTGGTGTTGTTCATGGCTGAAGTTGTGCTCTCTTGCTTGCTGTGTCCCTGCCAGTCAGTCGATTTGGATACTTTTTTCCCCCCTCTTTTTTCTTTTTTATAAAGCCTATTTAGACTTAGAATAATAAGTTGATAGCCAGAAAACTTTTTTTTTTAAATCAATGTTAAGCAGTGTGCATACATCAAACATTGTTTTTCCCCCCTGAAGTCGGAATGTGGCTACCTTCATGGTGGGCACAAAAAAAAACCCCAGTGGCATACACAGACATCTTTAACAGTGGTGAATCTTGGAGCTCTAGCCTAGCTGAGAAATTAAACAAAACAGTAAAAATGAAACAAAGAATGTACAACAAAAACGAAACAAAACGAAATAAAGGATGTACAGCAAAAACGATACAAAACGTAACGAAGAATGTACAGCAAAAACGAAACAAAGAATGTACAGCAAAAACGAAACAAAGAATGTACAGCAAAAACGAAACAAAGAATGTACAACAAAAACGAAACAAAACGAAATAAAGGATGTACAGCAAAAACGATACAAAACGTAACGAAGAATGTACAGCAAAAACGAAACAAAGAATGTACAGCAAAAACGAAACAAAGAATGTACAGCAAAAACGAAACAAAGAATGTACAGCAAAAACGAAACAAAACGAAATAAACGATGTACAGCAAAAACGATACAAAACATAACGAAGAATGTACAGCAAAAACGAAACAAAGAATGTACAGCAAAAACGAAACGGAATGAAACAAAGAATGTACAGCAAAAACGAAACGACATGAAACAAAGAATGTACAGCAAAAACGAAACGACATGAAACAAAGAATGTACAGCAAAAACGAAACAAAGAATGTACAGCAAAAACGAAACAAAACGAAACAAAGAATGTACAGCAAAAAACAAACAAGATAACATTGTTGAAACAAAGATTGTACACATCACAGCCATTCCCCAAAATACAGTTAGAAGCTACGCTTATTTTATCTATTTATTTATTTATTTATTTCGGGAGGGGAGGGTGTCTATGAATTTATACATGAGTATATCGATCTACTATACACAAGGCTTCTTTATAGACAGCATGCAGTACAAATAGGTGAATATGTAAATGACCTTGCAGCAGGGCATTGATTGAATACATTAGTGCTTGGCAAAGTAGCTTCCATATTAATTAGTCTTTGTTTTGTCTCACCAGTTTCCTTTTCAAAAACGTAATTGCTATATTTTCACACCCGCGCACGCACACACACACACACACACACCAAAAGTCCTTCCAATAAGACTATAAACGGAGGTCCTGTGTGCCAACCCATGCAGAACATCTTCCACATGTTAAAACCCCTTCCAGAGTAGGTCATTGTGTGCTGCCATTGTGTGCCGGTGGGAACAGACGACAAAATTGACAAAACTGCATACACACGGGGACTGGATGTAAAAAAGCAATGAGTGCTTATTCTGTTATCCTCACAATAAAAGAATGAAAAAGAAATAGATAGATAGATAGATAGATAGATAGATAGATAGATAGATAGATAGATAGATAGATAGATAGATAGATAGAAGAGGCACTTTGAAAGCATTCACCACAGTGATTATAAAGCAAGGTTCTTTACAGGATAGAATTGGGTAGTTCATTATGCAGACCACATGGTAAAAGAACAAAAACTTACTCTGCAATCAATCTATGGCCAATATTTCCATGTTTAAAGTCTGGTTAGGTTGGCTAATAATTATAACTGGTTGACTGACAGATTGACTGGGTCATGAAAATCGCAATGACAGATTGACTGGGTCATTAAAATCACAATGACAGATTGACTGGGTCATTAAAGTCACAATGACAGATTGACTGGATCATTAAAGTCACAATGGTATATTCACTGGGTCATTAAAATCACACACACAAACATCCCACCGGGACACACACACAAACATCCCACCGGGACACACACACACACCAGGGTCCCTAAAGCCCATGTATATGTATGTGTGTGTGTGTTTTCCTGTGCTGGTAGTATTCTTCATCATTATGTACAACCAGCACTGTCCAAGCTTTTTGCATCAAAGTGACTGGCAAAGTTTGCTGTTTGGAGAATTGGAGAAGTAAAGATATGTGAGTATGGAGGTGTGTGTGTGTGTGTGTGTGTGTGTGCTATGTGTGTGTGTGTGTGTGGTCAAGTCAATTTTTCATTTCCAGATGGTACATTAAATAAGGTGTGTGTGTGTGTGTGTGTGTGTGTGCTTCTTCCATTTTATGTCTAATCACAAGCAGTGATGAGAGAGAGAGAGAGACAATGACAATGGTGGTTTGTGGTAAGCTTACTAGCCCATTCACAAGGGGACAGTGGGAAGAGGACTGGGCATAAACACATATTAACCAATAAGTAAAAACAATACACAACTGCCCAAATAATGACATAGATTCCATATCGTGGTTTAAACAGCTGCAACAAACAACCATACATTATAAACTATGATTATTCTTATCATTTTTAGCAGGGCGAGAAACAAAGGACAAAAATGTATATCTGCTAAAGCTTGACCAGCCATTCAGCAGGACCTAACCCAACTCATTGATGGAAAGCGATTTTGTTTAGACAATCAACAACATGTGTAAAACCATCTGTGACACCAGGCACTTTAGGAGAAGACCACATTAGCATAATTTATGTGTAAGAGGACATGGCACGTTAGGGCCTGTTGGAGAGGGAGAGGCGGGCACTCATGGCCCAGTTAACTACAATAGATGACTTCGAGAGAGAGAGAGAGAGAGAGAGGGTGGCAGTATGAACAATAGGAAGGAAGTGTAACAATGGAACTGCCAACATAATGTAATCAATATCACGTAAAACAACCAAGAAAACTATTCATCAAACTATTAGAAAACTAAAGGTGCCTGGGTGTGTGGGTGGGTGTGTGTGTGGTGAGTGCGCCCAGCGTGTGTGTATGCACAGTATTTACATTACATATTCAAGTCTGTTCAGAAATTTTCTCATACATTGAGTATGGCCACAAATGCAAGCATTTAGTCTAGCTCTCTTTTATACATCAGATGAAGCATTGGCAAAGAATCACTATTGGAGATATAGCTATTGGGGATATGACTATT
>CM054139.1:4879782-4889782 GCA_028751875.1 Rapana venosa | reverse complement strand
CACAACTCTGCAGCTCGACTAGTCCTCAGAAAGAAAAAATCTGAACGCATTACCACTCTCTTGCGATCTCTCCACTGGCTGCCTGTGCCACAGAGAGTAAACTATAAGATCTGTACCCTCTGTTACAAATGTCTCCACAAAACAGCACCCTCCTATCTCTGTTGTACACTCCTTCTCGTTCCCTTCGCTCTGCTGCAGATACCTTGTCCTCACAATACCTAGATTCAACCAATCCACTGTTGGTCGTCGCTCTTTCTCTATTTCTGGTCCATCAATCTGGAATGACCTCCCTCTCTCTCTTCGACAAAAGCCTTCTTATAACACTTTAAAATCCAGTCTCAAGACTTATTTATTTCAAACCTAAGATTTTCCTCTTCTGCTACATTTCATAACTTTTCCCTGCCTTCAACAGCCGAGATCCCATGGCCCTGTCAGGGTGTGTGATCTTGTGTGTGTGGGGGGGATGGGGGGGGGGGGGGGGGGGGGTTGCGTGGTGCGTGCGCGTGCCTGCGTGCGTGCACATTTGGACTTGCTGCAACTATTAATTGTTACTGGTTGTATGACTGTGTAAGGGTAGGTTGAGTGCAAGCGCTTTGATTTGTCTCTGCAAGATATAGGCCTATATAAATTCCATTTATTATTATGTGCGCGAGACGTTTTGTATGCGTTTGCACTGAGGATCATGGTTTATTTGTCACACGGAAAGACAATTACAGCGATCAGTGCCAGAGTTAACTCCAGGGGGAAAACCCATTTCTTCTTCTTCCTGGAACGTTCAGACAGAAATTAATGTTGTCTGTCATATTCTGAGCAAAGATGCGTTGCACTGAGGTTTTAAGGCCTGACAAGGCAGGCTAGGTCCAGAACATCCCACTTGACGGGGTAGCCCAGTGGTCAGAACATTGCGCTCGCAATCTGACGACCCGGGTTCGATTCCCGTTCAAGGGGGATATCTTCCCCTGGAGTTCACATCAGTGCAGACTCCACTCTCCCCAAAAGTCCTTCGGATGAGACTATAAACCGAGGTCCCGTGTGCGAACGCACGCAGAACATCTTGCGCACACGTTAAATCCTGTTCCGCTTTTCGTAAGAGTAGGCCATTATGTGCCGGTGGGAACAGATGACAGAATTTACAAAACTGCATACACACGGGGACTGGATGTAAAAAATCACATGATAGCTTATCCCATTATCCTCCATATAAAAGAATACAAAACAAACAAACAAACAAACTTCGGCATGAGGAAAAACTCATTGATAGACACCTCACCATAGAATGGAACTGCCACTTTCAGTTACTGTTAGATCACGACCTCAACTCTCTGTCCCCCACCCCCACCCCCCACCCCCACACTCACACACATGCGCGTGCACACACACACACACACACACACACACACACCAACTTCACCTCACCTGCTCTAATTTTAGGGATTTCCCCAAGAGCTAGTATACTGCTGAAGATGATGTGTTAGTGTATTGTTGATCTTCTGCATAGCCTGTACTTTGGTTCAACACACAAACAAACAACCAAGTGAGTCCTTTGTTTTGCAGTCAGCACGGCTGGTCAGTCATGAGTGGCCAGTGACATCTGATCTTAACTATCAGATGATTTGCTGACATGATTGACCGAGTCAATCATTTTTGGCCTTAAGCCTTCACCTACCCCCCCCCCCTCCCCCCCCATCCCCCCCCCCTCTAGTCTAGTAGACAGTTGGGCCATCTCTGAAGATTTTGCAGCCTTAAGCATTAAAGGATTACAATTGAACCAGTCATTTACTGTTATAAACTAACGGATTCTAACTGAACAAGTCATTTGGCCTTAAACGGTAAGGTTCCAATTGAATAGGTCATTTGTCATTAGGGATTCAGATTAAATCAGTTATTTGGCTTTAGGATGTAACAGATTCCACTTGACTCAGTCATTTGGCCTTAAACAGTAACAGATTGCAAATGAAGCAGTCATTTAGCTGAAAGTACAAGATCAGTTCCCTTTGTTACAAATGCCTACACAAAACAGCCTCCTCCTATCTATCTATCTATCTATGTGAGTGTCTTAACTTGTGCACTCCCTCTCGCTCCCTCCCTCTGCTGCAGATACCTTCTGCTTAGGAATACCTAGATTCAACCAATCCACCATTGGCTGTCACTCTTTCTGTATTCTGGTCCATCAATCTGGAATGTCCTCCCTCTCTCCCTTCTTGAAAAGCTTACTTACTACACTTTTAAATCCAGCCTCAAGACATACCTATTTCAAACCTGAGACTTTCTTTCCCCTCCTGTTTCATCTCATATCTGTCCCTGCCTTCAACAGCCAAAATTCCCATCACCCTGCTGAAGTGTATAACCTGTGTGTGTGTGTGTGTGTGTGCATTTGAATTTGTTAAAAACTGTTAATCATAGTTGGTTGCATGTGTAGGAGTGGGTTAAATGGAAGGGCTTTGATTTGTTATTTGCAAGATATAGCCCTGTATAAATTCCATTTATTATTATTATTATCATTATTATTATCACCATCATTATTTCTAACCCATTTCAATTGAAGCAGCCATTTGACATAATGAGGTAAGGGATTCCAGTGAATCAGTTGTTCAGGGTTGATTCCAGCTCATTTAAATATGGTGGAATGAATTTTGCTATTTAAGACTTGTTTCCAATTGTAGTGTTGAATGAATTATGCTAAAGACTAATTTCCAAGTGAAGTGTTGAATGAATTATGCTATTTCAGACTAATTTCCAGTTGCACTGTATCAGGCAATTCCTCAGCGCTGGTTAGACCAATCCTTTTGATACTTAGTTTGATGAATTTTTCATATTCATCGTTCTGCATTATCTGTTCATTTCTTTTGTTCTAACCTGCTCAGTCTTTGTTTGTCAGTGTTTATTCATTTGTTTGCTTATTCATTCATTCATTCATTCATTTATTCATTCCGTTTATTAGTTAATTAGTTAGCTAGTTAGTTAGTGAGTGAGTGAGTGAGTGAGTGAGTTAGGTTGGGGGGGTTTTTTGGGGTTGTTTTTTTTTTTTGCTGCCTCATCTTCTGTGACGTCCCCCGTTCTGCTGTTCCCACGCCGCTCACTCCAATATCCCCGTCACAACCATACCCAGATTTGTTGTCTCATCCTCACAGTCGGAGGTCCACAGGGAGCCAATCACTATCAGGCCGCTGTGGGGCCACCAGCCAGAGGGGCCCTGCACTGCTGCTGGGTCACTTTGGTGGTGTTCAGTGGTGCCTGTTCTGAGCTAACATGTCGCGGAGCCAGACTGAGTGAGTTGCCCACCCGAGGTGGCAACCACCACAACGTCCCTCCAACGACCGTCCCCGCAAACCTCCAACCCCAAAGGCTTTGACACAAACTCACCACAGGCACAGAAGTGTATGGGCAAACCGAATCTGAGGTCACCCTGAGACCAGAGCAACTGGGACCACCCAATCAGAGGCAATTTTTTAATTGCATGATGATCAATGACAATGAGGATGACGTAATTATGCTGCTGTGGAAGTGCATATGCTTTGAGACTACTTGACAGGGCTGTACTCTACGCTTACTATCATAATATATCCCCACGTCAACCAGGCCCGAGAGATACAGACACCTGCAGTGTTGGTCAGGTAATTTGAGCAACACTCTCAAACTCGCATCCGTTAAGTGGATGAAGCTCGACTGTGTGGTCCCAGTCTTCCCACTGAGCCCACAGCACACTCACTCTGGGTAGGAGCCGGCCGGAGTCCGAAAAATCCCTATGACTCTAATGGGAATCGAACCCGCGACCTTCCAGTCCGTAACCCAAGGCGCTAACCACTGCGCCATGGCGGCTGGTAGTTAGTTAGTTAGTTAGTTAGTTAGTCTCTTATGTATTTCTTTAAAAAATTATGCATTTTTCCATATTTTTTCTCACTTACATTTTCCTTTTTCTTTTGCTTTCCTTTTCACATTCCTGACATCATGGACCTATTAAAAAACACAACAACAACAACAAATACACAAACAAACCAAAGCGCATTTTTACACATAAAGTTACAAGGTAAAGGAGTCCCATAACCTATAAGGTCGTAGGGGAGCAAGGCGTTAGAGACCTCACTTCTCTAGGGCCAGCATATTGAGGGCGGGGCCCATCTCCTCTCCCTCGCTGCTTTACCTTCCCTGACCCTAAAGAGGGCAGGTACCCATTTACAGCTGGGTGAACTGGGGAAGCTGTAATGAAGCCAAGGCGTGCAAACGGTCACCCATCCAAGTGGTAACCATGCTCGAGGCTGCTTAACTTGGCTGGGGGAAAGCGAGTGCTCCGACCACTGAGCTATTCCGTCCCCTTTTTACACATAACCAGGTAGCAAATAAAACAACTATACCTTGATAGATACACAATGCAGAATTGTTTTCTTCATATAATCAATTTGTAAAATGGGTCCAATATAGATGGAGCATTGATTATCAAATAAGTTCAATACAGATAGAGCTTTAAATATAAAATACGTTCAATACAGATAGAGGGAGTGTTGAATATCAAATAAGTTCAGTACAGATAAAGCATTGAATACCAAATAAGTTCAATACAGGTAGAGCATTGAATATCAAATAAGTTCAATATAGATAGAGGGAGTGTTGAATATCAAATAAGTTCAGTACAGATAGAGCATTGAATATCAAATAAGTTCAATACAGGTGGAGCCTTGAATATCAAATAAGTTAAATACAGATAGAGCTATGAATATCAAATAAGTTCAATACATAAAGAGCATTGAACATGAAATAAGTGCAATATGGATAGAACATTGAATATCAAATAAGTTTAATACAGGTAGAGCATTGGATATTAAATCAGTTCAATACAGGTAGAGCATTGAATATCAAATCAGTTCAATACAGGAAGAGCATTGAATATCAAATAAGTTAAATGCAGATAGAGCTTTGAATATCAAATAAGTTTAATATAGATAGAGCTTGAACATGAAATAAGTGCAATATGGATAGAACATTGAATATCAAATAAGTTTAATATGGGTAGAGCATTGAATATTAAATCAGTTCAATATAAATATGGCACTGAACATCATATGGGCCCAACATGAATAATGTACTGAACGTCATATGGGCCCAACATGAATAATGTACTGAACGTCATATGGGCCCAACATGAATAATGTACTGAACCTCATATGGGCCCAACATGAGTAATGTACTGAACATTATATGGGTCCAATTTAGATTGTCACTGACCATGGGCCCAATAGACACAATGTAACTCAGTCAGATGGGTCAAGAACATAAGAACGTCAACTGAGTCTGATGTAATCTATGGACAGACCAATTGCTTTCCTTTGCAATGAAATGTATTGCTCTGCACTGTATTGTAAATTTTATTGCTTTGCATTGCATTGCATTGTATTGCTATGCATTGTATTGAATTGCTTTGCATTGCATTGTATTGTATTGTATTATAGATAGATAGATAGATAGATAGATAGATATAGAGAGAGAGAGACACACACACACACACACACACTACTCTCGGATTTCAAAGCTAGTCTCAATCCAAGGACAATAGCAGGGCTGTTGCAATACCAATAGACTAGTACAGTGTGTGTGTGTGTGTGTGTGTATACATCAAGGTATGTGTGAGGGAGAGCCCTGGTGTGTTCTGAAGAAGGGAAAGGCTAGTACAGGAGTGAAGACTGCCTACAGCTGACTCTGCCAAAGTCTGCACTAGTGTGATGTTGCTGACACCTACTATTTAGGGGTCTACCCCTAATCTAATCTGCCCAGGCCCTGTAAACACTACTCCAGGGGAATTGGAGGTGGGAGGAGGGGGGAGGGGGAGAGAAAACAAAGAGAGGGAAGAGGGGAGGGTGGGGATTTTTTCCCTGGAGGTCATACTAACCTATCCTGTCACCAGGGACTTGTGAACCACTGAAGAATGAAGACTGTCAGGGTTTAGCATACAACAGACTGACATATCTATAGTACTTAGGGAAATTAGGCCTACATTGTTTTTTGTCCTGGGCCTCAAAGGTTGAGTGTTGAGTGTGTGTGTGTGTGTATGTGTGTGTGTGTGCTTCTGTGTGTGTATGCTTTTGTGTGTTCTTTTGTGTGTGTGAAACATTAATTAATACTGTACAGCTGATAGTAGGTATGCATGATACTGTAAATATATGTTTGTCCATCGTGTCCGACGATGACCTCCAAAACAGCAGAGGAGGCAGCTGCTGTTTTGGAAACTGGGCAGAAATTTGATTATAGTGGAGATGCCTTGCCCACAGTACATCCCCACTCTCTCGGCCAAGTGGGCATAAGGACAGTAAGTGTTGGAGATGTTCTCCAAAGGCCAACTAGCCCCCAGGGCTGCAGCACATAAGGACTGTGCGAGTCAAGCCTCCTAGTCAGAGAGTCATAGTCGATCACTAAAGACTAAGCTGTAAAGTGGAATTCCATGAGTGGGAAAGCCACTGGTCATACAGCCTCTCACTTTGCTGTTGCGCCCAGCGTCAATGGTTTAATCAAGAACTGTGATAAAGCCCAGGTGCTGACGGCGTATATGTAAATAAAGATGGTTTATCTAGATAGATAGATAGATAGATAGATAGATGGGAATGAGCCATTGATATGATATGCTTAGCTTGGTTTACACACAAGAGACCATCAAAATCTGAAACACCATCACCTTTATGGATTTGGAAAAGACACCTTGCCCTTTATGTATTTGGAAAAGAAATGTATTCAAATGACACCTCGCCCCTTATGGATTTAGAATTTTTTTTTATGTGACACATTACCTGCATTGATTTGGAAAAGAAATTTATTTAAATGACACCTCAACCTTTATGGATTTGGAAAAGAAATTTATTTAAATGACACAACACCCTTTATGGATTTGGAAAAGAAATTTAAAACGTCAGTCACCTTTATGGATTTGAAAAGACATTGTCTCCATATCAATGGTTGATACTTCTGTATCTCTTGTCTCCCCCTTCCCTGCCCTCTTCCCAAATGAAAATACTATTGGAATGAAAACTTTTTAGAGGGGTTAACATGCAGCATTTTTATTTTGATGGAAGAAGGTACTTAAAAAAGAATAAACTTTGACAGATTGTTTAGTTTCTGAATGGAATATAACAGGGCGGCATCTTGACTGCAGTTCAAATTGGTTATTGATTTGGACAGGTGTTTATTGAGAAAGAAACATACAGGATAATAATACAAACTGATATCAAGAGCAACAACAAACAGTTGGCTTGCAACGTGCCTTAACACTTTAAAAATACATCAGAAACATTAAAGTAAATCGTACATTGGTAGCTAGTAGGCATGTGTTCATACAACAGCAGAACATGTTTTTAATACTATTCCATCTGTAACCATTTTTAACTGATCATCTTTCCTGATTTTGCTGCAACCACATTAAATTTGGTAGCATATTTTGGAAGAAAGCTTTATTCTGAAGTAAAGAAGTTAGCAAACAAATAAAGCCAATATGATCAAACAAAACAATGATACATTGCGAGAGAAATGGATCAAAAGGAATATTTTTGAAAGGAAAGGATAATCGTTTATTGGTCACTCATCAAACTGTGTTGCCAGTGGTAAAAAGCAAATTATATAACCACTCTAACCAAACTTACTTATTATATCATTTTAATAGGTGAAATACTGTGAGAAATATTAAGTAGAAGACAAAATCAGAATTTAAAAAATTAAATAAATAAATAAAGACAAAATGAGATTATCTTTGTAATGTCATTGCCTATGGAAATCCAATTTTGGGGCAATAGGAATACAATTTTGAGAAAAAATGAAAAGAAAAACCCCCACCCCCCACCCCCACCCCCAACAAATCCTAGTTTTGCTACAGGGCATAAAAAACCTTATCATCATCATTAACCATTACACCCAGTGGTGTGAAGGGCAGAAACAAAGCGCTTCCACTCCTGCCTATCCTGGGCCAACCTAGTCACTGATCCCCTTATGGAATGAAGTTAATTAGCACGTTTTAGTTGTTGTTGCATTAGATATAATTATTTCAGACCCAGTTTTGACACATTCATAGAGCTGTGATGTGGTTTGAAGCCCTGGCAAAGAATGACACAGCAAAGACAGCCTACATAGCTGGCTGGTCATCATTGGTGGAATGCTGAGATTTCAAAACTACCCCCTCCTTGAAGTTGTTGGGGGTTTTTCACAGACACTTTACCTGGATAGAAATGGAAAGAGCATCCACACACACTGAACACACACACTGAACACACACACTGAACGCACACACTGAACACACACACACACACACACAGAGTACGGGATAGCCTAGTGGTTAGAACATTGCCCTTGCAATCTGACGACCAGGTTCGATTCCCGTTCAAGGGGATATTTTCCCCTGGAGTTAACATCAGTGCAGACTCCACTCTCCCCAAAAGTCCTTCGGATGAGACTATAAACCGAGGCCCCGTGTGCGAACGCACGCAGAACATCTTGCGAAAACGTTAAATCCTGTCCCTGTAAGAGTAGGCTATTGCGTGCCGGTGGGAACAGATGATATAATTTACAAAACCGCATACACACGAGGACTGGATGTAAAAGAAGCACATAAGTGCTTATTCCATTATCCCCGCTATAAAGAATAAAATTTTAAAAAATAAATAAATAAACACACACACTACATACAAACCACACACACACACACACACACACACACACACACACACACACACACACACACACACACACACAAACACACAAACAAACAAATCCTTCAGAAGAGTTGGAACCCGAGAGAGAGGACATGTTTCTCACCAAGTGGCCATTAAGGCTAGTAGTCATTTCTGTCCCTTGCCACATCCAGATAAGGACTTCTACCCGCTATGTACCCTTCTGCAGAAGCATCTGTCAGCTGTTTCCGACAGATCTCTCACCACCTGGTTACAGATCATGGTTTCAAACTGGGATTTTGAAAAAAAAAAAAACCTTGTTTGCCCTGCTTTGAAAGATGGAATTTCTCAGTAGTCTTCCACCTATACAGACTTTGACTTTGACTTGACTTGACTACAGCCTGTTCCCCTGTTTTATTAATGATGATTTCACTTTATCATGTCTTTTTTTGGTAAATAAGTGTGACTTCAGCCCAAGGCAGAATTGGGATTTTCTCTATTTCTTTAAAATTGTCTCTTTTTTAAAAAAAAAAAAACATAATTATAAGAAAGTGAGGGACTAACTATGATGTAAGCTACAACAACAACACAAATCTATGATGTAAGTGCACAGCGACCTATTTTTTTGTAAAAATATTTTTTTGAAATTATGATTCTCCCATTATACCTGTCACCTGTCTCCATCACAAGCTTTCGATAGTAGGAGCTCCACATAAGCCACCAGAGTTCATCATCTTCCTCTTTCTCTCTCTGCTGAGTTCTACAATCTCACTCAGCCTCTCCCCCCCCCCCCCCCCCCCCCCCCCCCTTCCCATCCCCTTCACAATCCTTGAAGATCACTGATCTCAGTAATGTTGTTGGCAATGTAGGATGTTGGTGGTCTGCCTCTTTTTCCTTCTGCCCTCATCCTTACTGTGGAAAGCTGCTTATAGTAGTGGCAGTTTTCAGACCAAAAGGCAGCGACTCAAGGCAGCAAGCTAATAATACAAGGCTTTCCCCGTGAGGATGCCAAGGGCCTGCCTGTCAGTATAAACAGCATCTCCACCTCCTGGAAATTCTGTGCTTGGAATTCCCTCTTTTTTATCCCTCTCTTTGTTTCTGCATTGTTCCTTTTCTCTTCCTGTTACCTCCTCCTTCTCGTCTATTTTCTGCCTTCTTGGTCCGTCCTCCTACCCTTTTATTTATTTATTTTTTTCCTAGAAAGACTTCAAAGATATCGATTCTCTCCCATGCCGATGTCGGATTTGCTGGGTCTGGATTAACTGCAGGCAACTTGCTTTTGCTCATATGACAGATAACAATAGGTGTCGTCTGAGTGTTCGACAAAGAAGAAGAAGAATATAAAGCTAAGGCTGCACACC
>CM054139.1:4867282-4874782 GCA_028751875.1 Rapana venosa | reverse complement strand
TTATTTATTTATTCTTTTATACCGAGGATAATGGAATAAGCACTCATGTGCTTTCTTTACATCCAGTCCCTGTGTACATGCGGTTGTGTAAATTTTGTCACCTGTTCCCACCGGCATGCTCTTTCGAAAAAGTGGAACAGGATTTAACGATATTCTGCGTTTGTTTGCACACGGGGCCTCGGTTTATAGTCTTATCCTAAGAACGTTTGGGAGAGTGGAGTCTGTACTGATGTGAACTCCAGGGGAAAATATTCCCTTGAAAGGGATTCGAACCTGGGTCGTCAGATTGCGAGGGCAATGTTCTAACCACTAGGCTATCCCGTCCCCCCCCCTCCCTCCCCCTAATTACCTGAAGGAGGGTGGGGGGGAGATAATTTAAAGGAATAGAAGGAGATCCATGAGGACTGTGAAAGTCATAAACTGATGGAGCTCTTATTTAGTGAGTGTAGTCACAGAGTTTTGGCTGTTGATCCACAGTGATTGTGGAAAGGATTTTTGCCTTTTTTGTTTTGGAACTTTTGTTCTGGAAATGAATATTCCTTTGAATTGATTCAGTAGAATACAATTTTTTTTTAAACCCAACTTGATTCTTGAGTCAACGTGTGCTCTGTCTGGATGTGATTCACGAGAGATAGAGAAACCAACTCTTGGCATTTCAGTTGGCGTTCTACGTCCACTGTTTTTGTTGTTGTTGTTTTTTAAAAGGTATAAACATGTCCCACAACCTATAAGGTCGTAGGGGAGCGAGGCGTCAGAGACCTCAACTTTTCTAGAGGCCAGCATATTGAGGGCGGCGCCCATCTCCTCTCCCTCGCTGCTTTACCTTCCCTGACCCTAAAAGGGTCAGGTACCCATTTACAGCTGGGTGAACTGGGGGAACTGTACTGAAGCCAAGGTGCGCAAATGGTCACCCATCCAAGTGGTAACCACGCTCGGCGCTGCTTAACCTTAGCTTGGGGGAAAGTGAGTGCTCTGACCACTGAGCTATCCCCGTCCACTAGAGTGTTTTCAGAACAGGGAGATCATTCCAAAGAACTATGTCACAGGAACATAACAAGCAACAAATGCAGGGCAACTCTATCCAACAAGCAAACAGCCAAGGCTAGTCTGCCTTGCTTTTCTTTCCGTGTCTTTTCTTCTGTATTTCTTTCTATCTTCAGTTTTTGTTTTTGTGTTGTTGTTTTCTTTTGGGAAGGGGGAGTGGTGGGGTGGGGGGGTGGGGGGGGTGGGGGTGGGGGGGGGGGGGCAGTGTCTAGATTCCTTCTTTCTTCCGTTCCTTTAGTTAATTCCTTCGTTCTTTCCTGCTTTTTCTTCTGTTTTTCCTTTCATTTTGAGGATTTATTTATTCTTTTATATCGATGATAATGGAATAAGCACTCATGTTGTTTTTATACATCCAGTCTCCGTGTATATGCAGTTTTGTCAATTTTGACATCCGTTCCCACAGGCACACTGGTCTACTCTTCTGAAAAGCGGAACGGGTTTTAACGTGTGTGTGCAAGATGTTCTGCGTGCGTTTGCACTCGGGACCTCGGTTTATGGTCTGATCTGAAGGACTTATGGGGAGAGTGGAGTTGGCACTGATGTTAACTCCAGAGGAAAAAGTCCTCTTGATCGAGATTCGGACCCGGGTCAGCAGATCACGAGCGCATCACGCGTCAGGATACTCAGATGATAATAATAATAATAATAATAATAATAATAATAATAATAATAATAATAATAATAACAATAATTAAAAAACAGACTTTGTGACACTTACCATTTAAAAACTAAAAAATGTAAAGAAGAAAAATGGAAAAATAATCTTACCATTGAAAATATTAAGATTTACAAAACAAACCAACACATTTTAAAAAAAATTTGATCGGTGGTCTAGAGGTAACGCACCTGCCTAGAAAGCAAAAAGCCCGGGTTCGAAGTGTGTTGTGGATCGATCCCCGTTTGGGCCAGAAACTTTCCCCCCATCCACTAGACCATGAGCGGTGGGTGGTCTGGGTGCTAGTCTTTCGGATGAGACGGTAAACCGAGGTCCCGTGTGTTACACATAATTATTTACCGCACGTACAAAAAATTAGAAAAATAACAACCCCATAGCAACAAGGGAGCTGCCTCTGACAAAATTATAGTAGAAAAAAGCCACTTAGATAAGAAAACAAATACAGTTGCAAACAGGAAAATATAATAACGGGTGGCGCTGCTCTTGTGGCTTCACACGCGCTCTTCCCCCGGGGGAGAGCAGCCCGAATTTTACGCAGAAAAAAAAAGTGCCGTGACTTAAAATGGTATACAGTACAAAATCAAAGTATTTCGCATGCCCGGCTTTGGACATTCATACTTCTTCATTCTTTTTCAATCTGATTGTTCCATCGGATATGTGTCTGCGAGCCACGGGATTTCGTTCTTTCCGTTCTTCTCTGTCCTTTTTACCAAGAGTCTATCTCTTACTAAGACTTCTTGCTTTGGGTTGGTCAATCTTTTAGTTCTTGATTAAACCATTGACGCTGGGGGCAACAGCAAGGTGAGAGGCTGTATGACCAGTGTCTTTTCCACTCATGGAATTCCACTTTTCAGCTTAGTCTTTAGTGATCACTATGACTCTCTGACTAGGAGGCTTGACTCGCACAGTCCTTATGTGCTGCAGCCCTGGGGGCTAGTTGGCCTTTGGAGAACATCTCTCAACGCTGACTGTCCTTATGCTCACTTGGCCGAGAGAGTGGAGATGTACTGTGGGCAAGGCATCTCCACTATAATCAAATTTCTGCCCAATTTCCGAAACAGCAGCTGCCTCCTCTGCTGTTTTGGAGGTCATCGTTGGACACGACGGACAAACATACATACATACAATCTTTTAGCCTGAGGAAGGTTTTAAATAAACCAAACATTTGCTCTGCCAAACACTCCAGGGTTGTGTTTTCACTTGTTTGGTTGTTGTTTTTTAAAAGAATTCTTTCTGTTATAAATTTTATAACATCAGTGCCGACTCCACTCCTCTGAAAGTCCTTTGGATAACATTTTAAACCAAAGCCCCGCGTGCGAATGCGCGCAGAACATCTTGCGCGCACGTTAAAACCCCGATCTGCCTTTTGGAAGAGTAGGCCATTTGTGCAGGTAAGAAGCAATAACAAAAATAATTTTTTAGAAAATAAAATGAAATGAAAACTACCCCCAAATGCATGCACAATGGTGTCGTGTTTAGACGTCATCTCCCACAGTCGGCATGTGGCTACCTCGCTTACACAAAAATTATCATCATTAAAATCTCATACTTCTAACCGAAGAACGAAAAACACCCCCCCCCCCCCCCCCCCTCCCCCCCAAAAAAAGTATTTCTTGTGAAAAGGGTTTTTTTTTAATTTTAAAAATTATTTTTTTTACTCATACCGAAAATACAAAGTATTGGAATAAAAGGCTACGAATCAAATCAAATTCGTACACAGAATTCTTTCCACTAAACTTTTTTTTTTTAACATGAATATTACACATACATAAATTGAGAGCAATAACAAACTAATAGCTTATGGCATGCTCGAAATATGATATTTGAATCATTTAATTCGGCAGCTAATGAGCATTAGTTATAAATCAACGTAGCATGAAGGTAGTGTTTTCCAAACACTATTTTAGATCAGACATTTGAGAACAACGCTTATCCCAAGCTGCAGCCATGCTCATACAGAAAGAAGACAAAGAAAAAGGAAACAAAAAATACAAAACCCACCTAACAACAACAACAACACTGCAACAAAACATCAAGAACTAAAAAAGAACCACCCCCCCCCCCCCCCCCCCCCCAAATTACATTTGTGAAGGGAGAAAAACAAAGACACTTGGAACTCCCCGAGGGGATTCCGGGGGCCTATCAGTATAAATAGCATCCCCACATTCTGGAAATTCTGTGCTAGAAATTTCCTCTTTTCTATCACTCTCTTTGTTTCTGCCTTGGGTTTTTTTCTCCCTGTCACCTCCTTCTTGTCTATTTTCTGCCTTCTTGGTCCATTCTCCTGCCTTTTTTTCCAGAAAGAACTTACAAGGTAACTATTCTCTTTTGTGCTGAAGTATGCGCTGGGCCTGACTTGTCAGGCGCTTAACGGCAGCGTGACGCATTTTCGCTCACATAACAGACAACAATAGTTGCTGTCTGAGCGTTCGAAGAAGAAACACTTGGGAAGAATCGATTGTTCCATAAAGATTCTGTTGCTCTTTCACTAACTATTAAAGAAATTGTACAACTTAACTAATGTATAATATACAATCCTCATTACTTCTATCCAATCGGGTATGTCATTGTCTGTTAGTCAAGTAAATCGCGATAGCTTTTACAGTTGGACAGTTTACTTTAGAAGCGATGTGATCTTGAAATGAATTTGTGAACAGACTGAAATATCAATACGTTTATATGCGTTGGAAAATCACGACTCCCTTTTAAGAGAAAACTAACGTTGTTTTGCCTGCAAAGGAAACTTTGCTGTCTCCAGATTGTTGTTTGTTATGTAATAATCATGACAGAGATGATATTGAGCATTACATGTGATACAAACGAAACGAACAAAACTTTTGGTGTTGCTTAGATTTTTTTTTAAAAAGTTCAGTGAAAAATGTCTGTTTTGTTGTTGTTGTGCGTTCCCCAGCTTAACACTCTGGGGGTCACCCAGAATGTGCACTCTGACTCACTCATCCATCCCACCTGGGAATCACTGTGAGATTGAAATTGCACACTGAAGGAGAAATTTTGCGAGTATGACTTTGTTTTTAAGTACCTCGCCATATAGGCAGCCATACTCCGACTTCAGAGGATTTTTTCTCCTGAAAAGGAGAATGCGCGTTGTTATGTTAAGAGCTTGTCATGGCTGAAGGCAATCTCAACACAACATTTTACAACATAACAACATTTTAGTGTAGGCCTTGGCAATTAGCTGACATCAATAACTGACACAGCTTTTGGCCTGGGCCAGAGGTGTATCATTATCGTAATTATGTAAGCTTAGATTTGATAAAAACAGAAACTGATAAAGTGTGTTGAATGTGTTATATTTATTTTTATTTTATTTTATTTCATTCTTTTATTTCCAGGATAATGGAATAAGCACTCATGTGCTTTTTTTTGCATCCAATCCCCGTGTGCATGCTGTTTTGTCAGTTTTGTCATCCATTCCCACCGGCACACAATGGCCTACTCTTCCGAATGGCGGAACGGGTTTTAATGTGTGTGTGCAAGATGTTCTGCGTGCGTTTGCACACGGGACATCAGTTTATAGTCTTATACAAAGAATTTCTTTTACGGAGGGGGGGGGGGGGGGGGGGGGGGGGGGGGGGGAGGGGGAGGAGGGGACTCTGCACTGATGCTAACTTCGTTTTATTTAAATAAATATTTATTCAGAAACTCCTGCTCATTTCATACAAACTGATATCAAGAATAACAACAATCAAAATAACTGATAACGAGCGTGCCCTAACGCAGATAACTATTCAATTTGACACTAATCTGACAGGCGGTTGGCATAATGATGTTCATACGAAACAACATAATATTCTTTTCAATACAGAAATTCCAAGGATAACAAACAAACTGGTCTTGTTCTTCAATTTAACGTCTATTCACATTAAGTGATATTAGACAAACAAACTTATCCCCTTTCCTGTGTCTTCTGCAACCGTTACCCAAGTTTTGGAAGGAATGCGAGTAAGATGACTTAGTATCATTGCCAGTTTCTGTGCTTTTTGACCATTGTCATTAACTGTTCTTATAAGTTCACAAAATTATTCAGCGCACGTAAAAGAACCCAGGGCAACAAGAGAGTTGTCCCTGGCAAAATTCTTAGGAAAAAAGCCGCTCTTATAAGGAAACAAATACAGTTGCAGACACACACAAAAAAGGGTGGCGCTGCTCTTGTGGCGACGCGCTCTCCCCGGGAAGAGCAGCCCAAATTTCACGCAGAGAAATCTCGTGACTTAAAGTGGTATAAATGAAATGAAATGAAGAGACATTTTGCTCAACAGCACAAGGCAAAGAGAGCGAGAAGAAAGGCTGCAGCCCAGGCAGGCAGGCAGACAGACCAGCATTGTCAGACTTCATCTGTGCCCTCCTCTGCCATAGGCACTGTCTGTCATTCCCGCGTGGGACTGGCCAGCCACACCCGACGCTGTTTTACCAGAATGAAGAACACCTAGAGCACAGCAACTCCAGAGTCTTCCGAGACTGAAGGCTGCCTACAGTCAGAACTGTTTGACGGCAGATCTGCCTGTCAAGGTGTCCACTGTTATAATTATTAGAGAGAGAGAGAGAGAGAGAGAGAGAGAGAGAGAGATAGATAGATAGATAGATAGATAGATAGATAGATAGATAGATAGATAGATAGATAGATAAAAATGGATAGCTATGGATACCACATCAGCCTATCTATATCTATCTATCTATGTCTATATCATATAGATATGTGTGTGTGTGCGTGTGTGTTAATAATATAGTAATCATGTAATCCTGCTTTGGAAAACATGTAAACTATTTGCCAGAAAACGATGTTTCACCCCCACCCCCCACCCCCACCCCCCACCCCAACCCCCTTTCACGGCGAACTAAGGGAGCTAAAAAAAAACACACACAACTCCTCCCCACCCCCACCCCCAAAACACAAAAAAAACACCAAAGTAATAATAGTAATATTTAAAAAACACAGATGGACAGGGCAACTGCATTGCAATAAATGATGGACCGACCTGAGGTTTGAATTTATTTGAGTTTTTATTATACAAAATATTGCATGTTGGTTCCTTATGTTAGAGTCTTCCATTGTACTTTTTATATAGCAGAGGAAAAAAACACAACACGTTCCATCACACACACACACACACACACACACACACACACACACACACACACACACACACACACACCAAATCTAAACATGATAGGGATAGCCTAGTGGTCCGAACATTTTGCTAGGTCATCAGTGCAGACTCCACACTCTCCAAAAGTCCTTCGGATGAGACTATAAACCGAGGCCCCGTGTGCGAACACACGCAGAACATCTTGCGCACACGTCCCGCTTTTCGGAAGAAGAGTTAGGCCATTGTGTGCCGGTGGGAACGGATGACAAAATTTACAAAACTGCATACACACGCGGACTAATGAAAAAAAGCACATGAGTGCTTATTCCAGTATCCTTAAAATAAAAGAATAAATAAATAAATAAAAATAAACAAAGCTTTCTGTATCATGCTAGAGGTTGAATGAAATCATGGCCGCCCGTAGTAGGCTGTACAATTCAAGGTTATCAAATAAAACCAAACAACAACAACAAAAATAAATAAATAAATAAATAAATAAGTAAATAAAGGCCCATTCTGGTTAGAACTGTTACGAAGTAGGATTTGACAAATATTAGAACAGATCAACGAACACATCGATTTTTGGTGTGTTTTTTTCCTCAGCTAGAGCTTTCAGGTTCACCAATGGTGAGATTTCGCATAGTCATATTATTATGTGACCATAATTATTTA
>CM054139.1:4859782-4864782 GCA_028751875.1 Rapana venosa | reverse complement strand
CTCTTTTCAAGAATAAGAGAATATTAGTGTGTAGCATTGTTTTATATGAATTTTTTTTAATATTCAGTATGAATCTGTTCTGAGGGTTTTTATTTATTTATTTATTCTTTTATATCGAGGATAATGTCGTCTGTTCCCACCGGCACACAATGGATCTTACGAAAAGCGGAACAGGATTTAACGTGTGCGCAAGACCTTTCGACCTTTCCCCCATGATTGATTTCTGTTCTAATGATGGCTGCTATTTATATAATAATGTATATGTTTATATATGAAAGGACACATTGCGAAATCAGGCTTGATCTTTTTCTTTTTTTTTAAATCGTTATTCTTGCGTATAAAAAAAAATCATTCATTACATTTATCAACTTGACCTTCTGCTATTAATTAAGAGAGCCGTCTTTTGTTTCTCCCCTCTCTCCCGTTGTCTTTCCCCTCTCCCTCATTGTCTCTCCCCCTCTCTCCCCTTGTCTCTCCCCTCTCCCTCCTTGTCTCTCCCTTTGTCTCTCCCCTCTCCCTCCTTATCTCTCCTTTGTTTCTCCCCTCTCTCCCTTGTCTCTGCTAACCAAACAAACCACTCAAACACACACAGACACACACACACACACACACACAAACACACACACACACACACACCACACATGATGAGCAAACAGACTTTAATGTCTCTCCTCTCCTCCTTATCTCTCCCTTTGTTTTCCCCTCTCTCCTGTTCTTGCTAACCACCACTCAAAACACACACACACACACACACACCATGATGAGCAAACAGACTTTATGTCTCTCCCATCTCCTCCTTATCTCTCCCTTTGTTTCTCCCCTCTCTCCCTTGTCTCTGCTAACCAAACAAACACTCAAACACACACACACACACACACAGACATGATGAGCAAACAGACATTGATGTCTACCCCGGCAAAATTTAATGATTGAGTCGACAGACCAGCATTATGTAGCTTTGTTTGATGATGAGGATGAGGATAATAAATATGATAATGATAGTAATTAATTATAATAAGTGGAAAGACGTTAAAATTGAAGACTTACTTAATTATGATTATGATAATGATGATGATAATAATGATAATAGTAGTAGTAGTAGTAGTAGTAGTAGTAGTAGTAGTAGTAGTAGTGGTAGTAGTAGTAGTAGGAGGAGGAGGAGGAGGAGGAGGAGGAGGAGGAGGAGTAGTAGTAATAATAATAATAATAATAATAATAGTAATAATAATAATAATAATGACGACAACGACAATGATGATTATGATAATAATAATAAATAAACATGATAATAATAACGATGATAATGATAGTAATTAATAATGATAATGATAATAATACATATGGTAGTAGTAATAATAATGATAATAATGACGACGACAACGATGACGACGACGATGACGATGACGACGACGATGACGATGACGATGACGATGACGATGATGATGATGATGATGATGATGATGATGATTAAATCAATACTGACAGGAAGACTGATGATGATAAAAATAATAATTATGAACATGCTAAGAAGAATGAAATAATAATAATGTAATAATAATAATAATAATAATAATAATAATAATAATATTAATAATAATAATAATAATAATAATAATATAATAATAATAATATAATAATAACGATAACAAGAGAAATGATAATGATAATAATAATAATTATAGTACTAAAACTAGAAGAAGAAGACCACCACCAACGACGACGACGACGACGACGACGATGATGATGATGATGAGGAGGAGGAGGAGGAGGAGGAAGAGGAGGAGGAGGAGGATAATGATAATAATAATGACGACGACGACGATGATGATGATGATAACAATAACAATAATACAAAAAATACCATGACTAATTCATCATTATCATCATTACTATCCTGGTAGGTTGAAGAGGGAGGGGCTGTGCAGCAAAGAGCAAAGGACGTTCTGTAATCAAAGATAAACATCCTAAAAGGACGTTCTTTAATCAAAGATAAACATCCTAAAAGGACGTTCTTTAATCAAAGATAAACATCCTAAATTCCCATGCTATCTCTTGCTGTCTGTCTGTCTGTCTATCCTGCATTGTTCTCACTGGTAATTCATTACCTTCACCTATCTCCTCGTCTTGTAGACCGTTGGGAGCACCACTGAAGATTTTGCAACCAGCTTCCTCCTCTCAAATCATTCTACACTTACACCCTTTTTTTGTCAACCCTGCTCTCAGCTATCTTCCGTACACACACACACACACACACACACACACAATTCATAATGTCAGTTGCTGACGTCATATATTCTTCACCTGTAAGCCCATTACTGTAATTAGTGATATATATATATATATATATATATATATATATATATATATATATGTGTGTGTGTGTGTGTGTGTGTGTGTGTGTGTGTAAAGGAGAGAAGAGAGAGAGAGAGAGAGAGAGAGAGAGAGAGAGAGAGAGAGAGAGAGAGAGAGAGAGAGAGATGGGGTGTGTAATAATAGGTACTTTGGTATGAATGTGTGTGTGTGTGTCTAAATCACCATGTAGTGAATAGACATTAAACAAAACAAAACAAAAACAAACACACTCAGACTATGAGTAAACAAGACACCTCCCCTCCCTCCTTCCTTCCTTCCTAACCACACCCTCACTCACCCCCTTTCCACCCCCCACCCCCATCTCCACCCCCTTATCATACTATGCCTAGGACAAAGGTTGATCTGGAGCTGTTATATTAGCCAATATTATCGGTGTTGTGTGGTGTGCACTTTAGAAAAACTCCAGAGACAAGCTACCTACCTACATAACAAACTACATTACTACTGCTTTATTTAATTACACCATGGTCATCTCTCCGGACTCGTGTGTGTGTGTGTGTGTGTGTGTACTGGTTTAAATTACCCTACGTGCCAAACACGGACAGACAAGCGCGCGTGCACACTCACACACAGGCTCACACACACAACACACGCGCACGACACACACGCACTGATAGAGACAATAAAATGAGAGGCAGCCGGTACAAATGGTGTGTGTGTGTGTGTCTTCAGCGGACACCACCAGCCTAATGACTGCCGGCATGAATATTCATTATTTTGTGGATAGACAGACCCAGCCAGCAGGACAAGCAAGCAAGCACGAAATTGGATTGAGGGGAGGGAAGAAAAGGGGAGGGGGGAGGGGGAGGGTTGAAGAGTGAGGAAGGGGGAGGGGTGAAAAGAGGGGAGGGGGGAAGGAAGAGGGGAGGTGGGGGAAAATTGATGAACGCGCGGTGCAGGATGGGAGTTGAGGTATGACTCGGTCTTGCGCAGTGCCCGTTTTCCTGCCTTGCTAGCCAAGGGGCCTAGGCTATGGGCAACACTGCGCGGGGCAGTCTTCAGTCAGTGACCAGTCCGATGATCGCACGTGTGTGTGTGTGTTAGTGTGTTCAGGGTGAAAGCCTTCCTTCCAGTTGTTCCGCTGATTTCACTGCTGGGTGAATACACTCCTCAACATTTTATTTCCCTCTCGTTCAGATCGACGCCAAGACTTGCACAGAAGCGAGGGTAAGTGGTGAAGGAGGGGTGTGTGGGTGGGTGGGTAATGTTTAAAAGAAAAAAAAAAGTTGCCTGGAAGCCTTCCTTCCCCCAATTGGGCCGCAACGTGTTGGCCTAGGCGCGAGAGCGCGCAGCTGTCATTGAGACAGCCCCACCATTATGCTGATCCGACCAATCGAAGGTGGGGACACCCACTGGCCTGGCTGCCACTTGACTCTGATTGGCTGCTGGCGCTAATCTATAAATAACCAAGCGCCGTAAACTAAGCTAGGGAGGCCCGCTGACAGGTCACGTGACATGGCTGATTTGCACTGCCAGTGCCGCAGTGTGCCTGTGACTTTCTCCCTGTTCGTGTCACTTTGCTCCTCTCCTGGCTGCCAAGGTAAGTGCCGATTGCTATTTCTCTGTCAGTGACCGTGCACAGTTGTCAGTCGTTTACTTTGTGGCGCATTTTGGGGTCCAAAAATTGGCGATCGGTGCCAAAAAGCGACCGGCGAAGTGGATCAAGCGAGCGAGTCAAGATGGCGGCGCGGGCAGCCGAGAGACAGCCTTGCTGCAGGGCTGTGCTGTGCTGTGCTTGTTGTTGGTGTGTGTGTGTGTGTGTGTGTCGTGCCCGCTCTCTCTCTCTCTAGGCCTACTGACGGAGTGGAGTGAAGCAATGGCGGCCACAAAACCACACGTTGTCTGCACACCGCCCTGGGTCTCGGCCAGTTTGGACACGCTGCTTTAGCTGATGAACCAAAGTGGACATGATTTGTGATCGTCAATGCATTTCTGTTGGTGAAAACTCTCGATAGTGTTGCACACTTCATCGATTTTAGGAGAGTTGTGTTTCAATTTTAAATGTGCATCCTAAAGATGTTGAGGGGGAGAGGGGGGGGGGGGGGGGGGGTTGAAGGAAAAGAAGAAGAGGGTCAGAAGACGGTCAGACAGGCTGTATAACCACCCGCGTTCCAGTTACAGCAAATGTGACAAAGACTCTCAACTGTTTGGCTGTATTGTTTTATTTAATTTTTTTGTTGTAGGTAGTGTCGAAAAGTAAACATGGGATCGTTATGCTAACTTTGTTTGATTATTATCGTTATCATTAATCAAAATATCAGACAATTATTATTCACTGTAAGACATTAAATGATGATAATGTTTATTTAAGCTAACATTATTTATTGGTATTGTTATTATTATATATCAGTAATTTCTTGATTTGATCGGCATGATACACACATACCATGTGAGGTTTTAATTTAAAGCATATCAATGTTTACTGTTAAGAGTGTGTTAGAACACACTACTAGCAGTTTGTTAAACTGTCTGTATGTGAGAGCAGACAGTCTGCTGACTTAATCGCAGTTTCAGACCTCCCCCTTCTCCCTCCCCATTCTCATGCTATCAAGGCTGTCTAGACCAAGATTGAGTAGATAAACATATCACACACACAAACACACAAACACACACACATACATACACAC
>CM054139.1:4779782-4857282 GCA_028751875.1 Rapana venosa | reverse complement strand
GTAGTGTGTCTCTTGCAGTGTGTAGTGTGTGTGTTCCTTGCAGTGTGCAGTGTGTGTCTCTTGCAGTGTGCAATGTGTGCGTCTCTTGCAGTGTGTTGTATGTGTGTCTCTTGCAGTGTGTGGTGTCTCTTACGTGCAGTGTGTAGTGTATGTTCCTCGCAGTGTGTGTTACGTGTAGTGTGTCCTCTGCAGTGTGTAGTGTGTCCTCTGCAGTGTGTGTTACGTGCAGTGTGTAGTGTGTCTTCTATAGTGTGTAGTGTGTCTTCTATAGTGTGTAGTGTGTTTTCCTCGCTGTGTGTAGTATATCTGTATATCATCCTTGCCGCGTGTAGTGTGTGTGTGTATACATCATTCTATATTATATAACTACAGTGACAGCCAGGGTGGTGGTGGGGAAGGAAGCGTTGATAACTACAGTGGATGTCGCCAGTGTATCCGAACCAACTAACTACCCTCTGTACCCTGTCACTACACTGCACTACACTACACTGCACTGCACTGCACTACACTGCACTGCACTGCACTACACCACACTGCACTGCACTACACCCACACCACACCACACCACACTACACTACACCACACACAACCCACCCACACTACACCACACCACACTACACTACACCACACCACACCACACCACACCACACTACACTACACCACACACACACACCACACCCACACACCACACACACTACACCACACCACACTACCACACTACACACACCACCCACACACACACACACCACACCACACCACCACACCACACTACACTACACACACACACACCACAACACACACACACTACACTACACCACACCACACACACCACACCACACCACACTACACTACACCACACCACACTACACCACACCCTACACCACACTACCTACACTACACCACACCACACTACACCACACACACCACACTACACCACACCACACCACACTAACACCACTACCCACCACACACACCACACTACGCCTACACTACACCACACTAACACCACCTACACTACACACACACCACAACCACACTACACACCCACACCACACACACCACACCACACCACACTACCACCACACCACACCACACCAACACTACACTACACTACACTACACACCACTACACCTACACTACACACCACTACACTACACTACACACACTACACTACGCTACACTACACCACACCGACACCACACTACCACACACACTACACCACACCACACCACACCACACCACACCACACCACACTACACACACTAACACCACACCACACCACACCACACTACACTACACTACACTACACCACACCACACCACACCACACTACACTACACTACACCACACCGCACTACACCACACTACGCTACCTACACTACACCACACCACACCACACCACACTACACCACACCACACCACACTACACCACACTACACTACACTACACTACACCACACTACACTACACTACACTGCACCACACCACACTACACTACACTACATTACACTACACTACACTCCACTACACCACACTCCACTACACCACACTACACTACAACTACACTACAACCGCTTCACACTACACCACACTACACCACACTACACTACACTACACTACACTACACTACACTACACTACAGACTGTGGGCCTGTGTCACCACACTATCACTGCTGGCTGGGTCTAAAGCCCCTTGGACTGGCTTCAGTCATTGAGCCCCTCCCTCCCTCCCTCCTTCCTTCAGTCAGTTAGTCACTGATTGTCACTATCGGCTATCTGTCTGTCTGTCTGTCGGTCGGTCTCTTTTCAGTGTAGCAAACATCACGTCAGCCTCACAGACCCCGTGTTACGTTATAACCCGTTAAGGACCGACCATAATAACGACAGACAATATATCTCGGTCTCTTAATAAATGGGAAATAATCCCTTTCCCTGAAGTCTGAATGTGGATACTTGAAGGGGGGGGGGGGGGGGGGGGGGGGGGGGGGGAGCGTGTGATATATATTTTTTTTGTATACGGAAAAAATCCTCAACATTCCTTTAGTGAACCTCGAATTCTGGTTTTGCTAAGGGAGGAACGAAAAAAGAAAATATCGGAAATCTCCCCGATAAGATGTAGATAATGACCACAAATAAAACAAAAATTAAATAAAGGACGCAGTTTTCTTAGCAACTGTTGGAAAACTGAATCTCGCGAAAATCGTTTTACAAATAGAAAAACGAGTGATGTTAAAGAACGCTATACTACACAACGTAAGTGGTGCAGTTAAACTCCATGAACCCGAAACCAAACCACGTCGACATTAATTTTACTGCCGTACTTCATTCATCTCGTTATATTTCCTATCTGTTACACACGTCTGTTATCAGCTTTATTATCTTCTCAGCTTATTGCGTATTATCAGCTTATTGTTTAGCCAGTATCGGCTTATTGTGGGTGTGTTGTACTGGGGTCGATTTTGTCTGTGCGGCGGGGGCCATAATCTTGCCACGTTTAGAATGAACTGCTTTTGGAGATAAACCAGTTAAACCAATGAGAACCCCGAAGTCGGAATTCGGCTACCTTAATAGAAGGTTAAAAACGGTCGCATACCCCAAATCCTCACCATTAGTGAACCTCGGAGCTTAAAGCGAGGAACGTAAAAAAAAATCACACACACACAAAAACAACATTCAACAACAGAAAATACTGAGAGGACGAAGGTGACGGTATGACTCGCTTGTCACAGGCTAACTTCTCCCTTAACTTCCCGAGAAGTCGGTCTCGAAGTGTCCGGCAGGAATTAATGCGAATCTGGCGGGAAGGTCCGTCCCTCCAGATTGCATGCTGGGTATGCTTCGTGTCATGCCTCCCACCAACGGATAAAAGCAGATACTGTTAGATGGGGAGAGAAAAAATGGATGGCTTGTGTTGAAGATTCTAATCATGTCGTTGCATACTGGACCTGGGTTTTAAAAAAGTCACTGTAACTTGGAGGACAGGACAGGGATTGGGGAGTCGGACCACCATGGTGAATATTGGACAACAGCCCGAAAAAAAAGCCTCTCAAACTTATCAGTATTCATTAATATTGGTTGGTTCCTGGCGCAATAATTAGTAATCCAGGAGAGCAAAAAGTCTTTGGCAGCTTACCGTTGTGATTATTATTATTATCATCATTATCTTTTATTAGTAATAGTACAGTAGTAGTATCAGTAGTAATAGTAGTAGCAGGAGCTGCGGTAGTGGCAGTAGCTAGCAGCAGCAGTAGTAGGAGTAGAGGAGGAGGTTTGTTCAGTTCCTCATAAATTATGTGAAAACGCCAAGAAAAAAGCCCTCGGAGGCATTGCGCCATTTTGCTATGGAATGATTAACCAGGAACAGCGTTTGCTTTGCAGGAATGAAAAAGGAATGAATATATTATATATATATATATATATATATATATATATATATATATATATATATATATAATGACATAAAAAAGAAATATATATATAATGACAAAAAAGAATATATCATATAATTTATTTTTGTGTGTGGGGTGTGTGTATTATCAGAACGCCTTTCATGTCATGTTTCAGACTGATAATAATGATAATGACTGTGTAATGTGATCTTCATTGTTTTTTCAGAAAAAGGCCGGGAGTGGTTGGGGGGGGGGGGGGGGGGGGGGGGGGGGAGAGCAAGGGATTCAATACTTACTTAATTAAAAGACTTTGGGTGCTGTCTTTCTTGCACTGTCGGTTCCCCTCCCCATCTTTCTCTCTCTCCTTCTGTCCTCCTCCCTCCCCTCCCCCCCCCTCACACACACACACACACACACACCACACTCACCTCACACACACACACCTCACTCTCTCTCTCTCTCTCACCACACACACTCCTCTCTCTCTCTCTCTCTCTCTCTCTCTCTCTCTCTCTCACCACACACACACACACACATCCTCTCTTCTCTCCACTCTCTCTCTACTCTCTCTCTCTCTTCTCTCTCTCTCTCACTCACACCCCTCTCTCTCTGTCTCCTCACAACACTCACCCTCACTCACACACACACACACACTCTCTCACTCTTTGGGTGGTGTTGTGGATCGGGGGGGGGGGGGGGGGGGGGGTAAAAAAAACCGCATAGCAGTAGTTAGGCGGCAGCAGCGGCTGTGTGGACGAATTATCGATATCCTCCTTACCCCCCCACCCACCTCATCCACCTTCATTCCTCCCTTACCGCCTCCCCCTTTCCCTTTCCCCCCCCCTCCCTGGAGAGTCAGCACCCCACACACACACACACAGGCCAGGCTGGGTCTGTCTGCACGCGCACTGCACGCGCAAGGCTTAGCCTCAACCGAAAGCCCAGCACATCATCAGCCCTACTCCACACTCTCTCTCTCTTCACTGCTGGAAAGGGTGGGGGAGGGAGGGGGAGGAGGAGGAGGGCAAAGGTTATCCACCCTCCTCCCTCCTCTCCTCTCTCTCTCTCCCACCCGACCCCCCCTTCTCTCTACCTCCTTCCCCCCACCCTTCCCCCTACTCACCCCCCCCCCCTGACTGTCTCTTCCCCTGCTTCTTCCCTCCCCCCCCCTCTTCCCTTCCCCTCCCCCCCATCTAATAAAACTGGGGCCATGGTGTAAACACCACCCTCCCTCTTCCCCCCCCACCCCACCCCCTCCCTTCCCTCCCTCCATCCTTCTTCTCTCTTCTCTGCCTCGCACTCATCCTCAACCTCTTTACTTCCACTTCCAACCCTCCTCCCCCTCCCTCCCCCTCCCTATTATCTCCCTCCCCCCTCCCCTTACTTCCTCCTCCTCCCCTCATCGTCCTCATAACCCTTTCTTGCTCCCCCCCCTCCCCCCACTCTCTCCCCTCCCCTCTCTCTCTCTCTCTCTCTCTCTCTCTCTCTTTTCCCTCCCTCCACTTCCACCACCACTACCACCCTCTTTTTCTGTCTGGTAGCTGGCTCGCCTAAGGATTGAAGCCACGCCCCCTCGTCAGTGGGAAAGAGGGAAAAAGTGGCGTCTGTTGTATTGGGTGGGCTGATGTGACCCAAGTCGTCATGGTGTGTTGTTGAGGCTTGTCTGATTTATCGCTTTCCCTCTTCCTCCCCCCTCCCCCTCCCCCCCCCCCAACCCTACCCTTACCTCTCTGTCTTCTTCTCTCTGTCTGTCTGTCCAGCAGGTGGACAAAAACCTGAAACAGTCTTAGGTTCAATTCCACCCAACACACACACACACACACACTCACTCTCTTTTCTTCTTTTCTGTCTGTCTCTCTCTCTCTCTCTCTCTCTCTCTCTCTTATTATATTAAGGGGATAGATTATAATATATGGGTCTTTCATTATCTCAAATAAAAGAATTTGTATATTGGGCCCTGTGACTGTATTCTCTCTCTTTGTTTTCTCTCTCCTCTCTACAAATTCTGTTCCTCTCTCTTATCTCTGTCCCCTATCGCTGTCTCTATCTATGTTCTATCTCTCTGACTGTCTCTCTCGTTGTCTGTCTGTCTCTCTCTCTCCTATTATAATAATTATTATGAAAGTTCTGGGAAGATGCAACCTATTACTTTTTGGCACAGCTCAACTGCGCCGCCCCACGCGTGTGTGGCATTAGCAGTTAGTGTATAGTATAAATACAGTGTTCGTTAGTGCGAGCATGTTACCGACTTGTGTGCAGCAGCAACAACAAAACTAACACTTCAGAGACGAGGCTAAGCTGTGTAACACTGACATAACTGCGCAGCTTGATTTCAGCACACCTACAGTACTTAACAGCAGGGGGGGGGGGGGTGGTCAGGGGGGGGGGAGGGAGGGTTACAACCCACAGAAAGCAAAGTGGCCCCCACCCCCTCCCTCGCCACTCTCACTCTCTCTCCACCACTCACTCTCTCTCCCACCATCCTCTCTCTGCTCCCCCTCCACCCCCCCCCCCCCCCCCCTACTGACAAAGGGGAGTGGCTGGAGTTTTAGTGTGACGTAAGAGTGGTTAGTTTTGCCTGAAGGTGCTGTGGTCAGTAGGCCTATAGTAAACTGCCTTGTGTGTCCAGTGTGTGTGTGTGTGTGTGTGGTGTGGTGTGGTGGTCAGCTGGACGTAAACTAAGTAAGTGGTCAAGGGTGGTGTGAATGGGTCTGTAATGAGCCAGCCCCTAAGGGTGGACAGTCCTTTGTCGGCTGGTCAGTCTGTGTGAGAGTCATGGTAGTTGACCATCAAAGAGCCTTTTTATTTTTTAGGTGTTGTTGCTAAGTACTCTTTCCCCTTTCCTTCGTGCTCGTGTGTGTGTGTGTGTGTGTGTGTGGAGTGTGGAGTGTGTTTTGAGTTTCATAGAAAGACTGGTTTATATTTGGTGTTGATTTGCTACCTTCTCCACACACCCCCTCCCCCCACACCCCCAACCCTCCTCCTTGTTTTCTTTGAGCTGTTGTAACTTGACTTTCTAGGGAAAGTGATTAGTTGTTATGTTGATTGTACTTGCTCCTCTTTCTCTGAAACATTCTCTTGAACATCTTGTTTGATATTTAAATAAGGTCTTGCCTTCATTCGTGTAGTTTGGGTTCATTAGTCGTATCTATGTAATATGCTCCGTTTTTGTTTTGTTTTTGTAATCTGTTTATAGTGGTATATGTAGGGTACAGTCCTTTGAGGTCTGTCTCTCTCTCTCTCTCCCTGTCTCTCAAATACATCCATCCATCCATACATACATACATACATACATACATATATATATATATATATATATATATATATATATATATATATATAAAACGGCAATTTTTTTTCTGAAAACACACTCTTCTTCATAAAAGCGTAGTGCTGCCAAGGAATCACAGCCATAATTATTTGGAACCCTCAAATAAATGATGTTTATAAAGAATACGTGGAGAGCAAGAAAGATTGCGAATGCTATTTTGTTATAAAAATACTATTTTTGTTATCAAAATACTATTGTTGGCCTGTCCAAATACTAGTATTCATTTGCTGGGGTAGGCAGGTCTGGTGGTTGTTATTGTTGTTGTTATTTTATGGTATGCACTTTGTTTCTATATTCTTCCAAAGGAAGATGCAGTTTTCTCTGTGTTTTTGATATTGTGTTGTTATTCATTTTACTGTTTCAGAGAAAAGCAATGTTGCCATAACATGCCGCTAATGTTTCCCCCCTTTCAAAACTTTAAGTTGTTGTTTTTAAGCATAATATTGATCTATCCTTGATTTATCTACTCATTCTAGGGATGGGAACATTACATTACGGCAGAGGAAACTGATTTGCTGCGGGGTTTGCCTATTGTTTTAAATATCGTGGCACTCTTACACACTTACATCATCTTTTCTGAAAGACTGGCTCAAAGCACTAAAGTCACGTTAACGAACAAATACAACAGGCCACGGGCGAGGTTCGAACAGTAGACCCGTTTCTCTATAGGCGGCCGACAGACCATCTGTCTGCATACAATGTATAACAATTGTCTACATACAATGTATTACAATTGTTTGTCTACATACAATGTATTACAATTGCCTGTCTACAAACAATGTATTACAAAATAGGTCTTCTCAGCTGTAAGTTGTTGCCGAAGCGAAACCAGAATGTCAAAGCCAAGCCCCACTGGCTTCCCTATAATATGTACATGAGAGATGTGACGTGACCAGCTGGTGTGCCATAAGGCCTCACGCGGGCCTAGTTAAGTTCCCTGTCAGAGGCTGTGTGAAGTCCACATGCTGCCAATCAAAGCAGGCTAGCTGGCTTCTAGGCCTCGCTTATCTAAATGTCAGTCTGATGACTAGGGAGACAGGATAGCTCAGTGGTTATAATGCTCTCCCCATGCTTAATGTCGAGCATGGTTACCTCTTGGATGGGTGACCATTTGTGCGCCATGGCTTCAGTTTATCCCCCCAGTTCACCCAGCTGTAAATAGGCACCTGCACTCTCAGGGAAGGTAAAGTAGCGAGGGAGAGGAGATGGGCCTCGCCCTCAAAATGCTGGCCCCTAGAGAAGCTGAGGTCTCTGACACCTTGCTCCCCAATGACTACATAGGTTATGGGAACACCTTTACCTTTATTTTGTTTTTACCTAATGACTAAGGCATTGTTCATGTAGACTGACTGCTAAGTGTTGACTGCAAAGGAGTTACATTTTGTTCTTGTCCTTTTGATCCTGTGATGTCTTTTTATGTGCAAAAAAAATATAATTTTAATAGTGTTTTCAAGAATTTGTTTCTAACGAAAAATGAATTCAAAAGAACTGTTCTTTTGAGTAGAAGAGACTAGCTGATCCAATACTGATCAGTGCGAATAATTATGTGGCGTGTTTGAGAACAAATCCCCATGTGAAACCTTGCTGTCATTCCATGGGAATAAACAGAAGATTTCCCCTCATATTAGACAGTAACGTCATGTAAAAGACAAAGACTTAAAAAACGAGAACAAAAAACCCCCACACTTATCTTCTTTTTCATTGCAAGTTTGTCAGACTAGGTCGAGCGAAAGAATTTAAGTTGCGAGGTTAGTGAATTTTGTGGAAGTGTGCACAAGTTAAATGCACTGGCACTATATTTCCATGAAGTGCAGTCTGTGCTAAAACCACAGCCGGACATGTAGATATCTTTCGGTTTGATTGCAGTATAGCCCCAACCAGAGTTATCTGATTTAGGGACTGTACCCCTATCCAGCCATTACCCTCGACCATATTGGGTATCCCTTCCCCCCATGTTTGTCGGGTGATAACAACGGCAGGAGTTTGAAGGATATATTATATATCAGATAATCTGGCCGCCCCCTCTTCTTCCCTGTCCAGAAGATTGGCTTGCGTCATTGAGGTCAGGGGCAGCTGACTGGCTGACAATGCTGTGTGGTCAGGGGAGAGTCCACTCCATGAGGACCATGGACGACAGGTGTGTCTGTTGATCCATTGTCAAGGGTCCCTTATGCCACAGTCCGTTGTGTCACAGTGTGTTTGTGTCATAGCCCATAGAGGACCGTGAAATGCAAAGCATCAAGAGTCGGTGACACAGTAAGCCAGCATGTGACACTGGGCTGTACCCTTTGATTTTAGCACACCTGACATTCCACGCATTCCAAGGTGCCGCTAGATTGTGTGGTGTGAGGAGGGGAGTGTTATTGAGTAGTTTTAGCAGTAGTACTCTTAACAAGCCTTGGAGAGGTGTGGAGGGGGGGGGGGGGGGGGGGGGCAAAGAGGTTTCAGACTTAATGGAATCTGGTCTATAGGCAGATGGTTCCCCATAATTCAGACTGTAGTTGAATGTGACCAATCTGCATGCTTGTATTTGGAGGGACACGATGAAGCAAGGTGATCCACATTTAGTGAGCGCTTTGAAAGAAAACCCTGGACATCAACTGATACCCCATTTACAGCGCACTTCTTCTTTTACAAAGTTGCTCTTGAAGCTTTGATCCAGATTAGGATAAGTCTATACCACAAAATAATGCTGTGTGATAGTTTGGTCTATACCACAAATTAATGCTGTGTGATAGTTTGGTGAAACACAGTCATTATCATTTCTTTGATGTATTTTTGTGTATGGGTAGGCTGTGAATTCGCTTCCGATTAAAAAAAACAAAAACAAATTGGCCTCAGAGTACATAGCGCTTAAAGCCCAGGAAAAGAAATGATAGTTGAGATGTGTTGTTGTGCGTTCCCCAGCTTAACACCCTGGGTGGGGGTCACCCAGAACATGCCACACTCTGACTCACTCACTCATCCCACCTGTGAATCACTGTGAGATAGGAAGTACACCGGATGAGAAGTTTGCGTGTATGACTCTTTTCAAGCTACCTCGCCACATAGGCAGCCAAACTCCGACTTCAGAGGACTGAAAGGCAGGAGAATGGACCCAAGAAGGCAGAAAATAGACCAGAAAGGTGACAGGAAGACAAGGAACAAAGAGAGTGATAGAAAAGAGAGAAATTCCTCATACAGAATTTCCAGGTGGGGATGCTGTTATATTATTGACAGGCTCCCGGCAACTTCGCGGAGGAGAGGGAGGGAGGGGGGTGTTGGATTGGTGGTGGTGTGTTATTCCCACACCTGGTGCGTGGTCCAGTTAACAGCTATAAATAAATAATATAATGCAGTGGGTAAATAGATAATGCAGTGGGTAAATAAATAAACTTAAGAGCTGTCGTGCTGACCACCTTGTACTGCTGTGAAACATGGACGACGTACTGCTGTCACATTCAACAGCTTGAGCAGTTTCACCAGAGATGCCTACGAAAGATCCTTGGAATAAAGTGGCAAGATAGGGTCTCCAGCCTCCAGGTCCTAGAGAAGAGCAGCCTGCCCAGCATCGAAAGCTTACTGATCAAGTACCAGCTACGCTGGACAGGACACGTTGTCCGAATGACAGACAGCAGGATCCCAAGGATGCTATTGTATGGCCAGCTGAAGGAAGGCCTCCGAAAACTTGGAAGACCCTACAAGCGCTTCAAGGACACCTTGAAAACAAACCTTAAACCCTGTGACATAAGACATCGCTACCTGGGAAGCTGATGCCCTTGATCGTTCTCGCTGGAGGATGCTGTGCTCCAGTGGCATAAAGACGTTTGAAAACAAGAGAACGCTGGCCATTAAGGAGAGGCGTGAGCGAAGGAAGCAGGGCTCAACTTCTGGAGACGTTTTCCCTTGCAACACCTGTGGGAAGTGCTGTGCATCCACAATCGGCCTCTTCTCCCATATGAGGATACATTCTGACAGATAAGCCTGCCTGCCTACTCATCCGTCGATCCGACGGGAGACTCCATCATCATCATCAAATAAATAATGTAGTGGTCAGCAGCATTCATCATTCATACCTCGTAGGGTAGATGATTTCGTGCCACACATAGCAGTCATAGCAGTACCCGTTTCTTTGTTAGGCCACCCTTTACACTCTGTGCTGTATATGTAATCATAGTATAGCCCATTCGCCAACTTGCAAACGTGAGAGCTTTCTGATGAAGATGAAACTCCCCTCTAGGCTGGCACAGGCGACAGAGAGGTGGTGGTGGGGGGGGGGGGGGGGGGGGGGGGGGGGGGGGGAGATGCTTGGCTTGTGCTTGTGAACTTCCGCCTCTATAGTCTTGGGGGTAGTCCACCCCTGTAGAAATTAAGAGATTGGGGGGTTCGATCCCGTCTTTTACCTGAACTGTTTCCCCACCGGAGCTTGGTTGATTATGTGTGGGTGGTTTATGCCTTTTGTGTCCTTAACAAGAGAGTGGTCCGTAACGTGTTCTTTCTGCAGAGGAAAGCTTGCCATGTAAAGGGTGGGGGGATGCACAGGGGGGTGGGGGGGTAGGGGTACTCTGTAGGAGGGGGGAGGGAATGGGTGTTGGCGGTGCTTGTCGTGTTGCGATTTACTTTTCCCTGGGCAAGATCGGTTTGAATTTCACATCGAGAAATCTGTCATGGCTGAAAGTATTCTTGTAGTAGATAATGTCTTTTATTGTTCTGCAGCTCGACTGGTCCTAAGAAAGAAAAAATCTGAACACATCACTCCTCTTCTGCGATCTCTTCACTGGTTGCCTGTCTCACAAAGACTGCAGTATAAAATCAATACCCTCTGTTTCAAATGTCTCCACAAATCTGCACCCTCTTATCTCTGTAACTGTCTTCACCTGTACACTCCATCCCGTTCCCTTCGTTCAGCCGCAGATACTTTGTGCTTTCGAACACCCAGATTCAAACAAACCACTGTTGGCCGTCGCTCCTTCTCTGTTTCTGGTCCATCCACCTGGAATGACCTCCCTTTTCACTTCGTCAAAAGCCTTCACTTGATTCCTTCAAATCCAGCCTCAAAACACACTTATTTCCTACCTGAGACTTTCCCCCACATATCTGTCCCTAATTTTCAACAGCATCTTTCACCGTCTAAGTGTTGTTCCGTGTGTGTGTGTGTGTGTGTGTGTGTGTGTGTGTGTTGTGCGCGTGCTGTTGTGCGTGCGTAGTGCGCGCGCATGGATTTCTCATTGTGTTTAAGGAGAGTTGCATGCCTGTAAATGATTGAGTGCAAGCGCTTCGATTTGTTTGTTTTTTACAAGATTCAGCGCTATATAAATTCCATATATTATTATTATTATTATTGTTTAAAAAAAAAAAAAAAGGGGGGGGGGAGGATTCTAACTCTAAGGTTCTATAATACTTTTCTTTCAACTAATGAAAGATTGTGATGCTTGTTTCTGTTTGTTGGGTGTTTTTAATGGCTTCAGTACAGTTCCCCCAGTTCACCCAGCTGCAGGGTCAGGGAAGGTAAAGCAGCGAGGGAGAGGAGATGGGCGCCGCCCTCAATATACTGGCCCTAGAGAAGTGAGGTCTCTGACGCCTCGCTCCCCTACGACCTTATAGGTTATGGGACTCCTTTACCTTTACCTTTCCTTTACCTTCTTAGTTCATGGTAATAGGTGGATTAGCTAATCAAAGGGAAAAACACCACGAAGCATCATGACAATACCTATTGTGTTCCTTTCCTAATCATAGCAGTGTTTCTCTCCAGTTACTGAAAGTTGAGGGTGTTTCTCTGGAATTCGTGATGGTTCGTGATGTTCCTCTGTTCGGGGCCGTTTCTGCGTAACTCACGATACTTTGTGATAGGCCTACTGATGTTTCTCAGTAATTAATGATCCTTCAGGGTGTTTCTCCTAACTCGTGATAGTTCGTTGACTTTCTCGCTTGGTAATGACTTTACTTTCCCGTTTTACTAATGAAGAGTTTGTGATGTTTTACAGTGATAGTTTTCTTTAACTAATTAGCAGTCTGTGATACTATGTTTTCTTTAATGAATGACAGTCTGTAATATTTTTTTCTGTAGCTAATAAGAGTCTGTGATGTAGCTAATAAGCGTCTGTGATGGTGTCTCGGTGTAACTTAATAGTCCGTGACGTGTTTCTCTAATTAGATTAATTACAGTTGGTAACGTTGTCTTGCAACAGATGATTGATTAATTATGACGGGTTTTTTGTTGTTGTTGAAGTCAGAATGAACAATGATTGTAGTCTGTGACGTTTTCGGATAATCTACTAAAGACTTTGTTGTTTTAAAGCCAGGGACAGTCCGTTTTTTTCCTTTTAATTAAGAACAGGGTGGTTGGGGAAAGGAGGGGGGGCTGTCAGTATAAACAGCATCCCCACCTTCAGGAAATTCTGTGCTTTGAATTCCCTCTTTTCTATCCCTCTCTTTGTTTCTGCCTTGTTCCTTTTCTTCTTGTCACCTCCTTCTTGTTTTGTTTCTGCCTTCTTGGTCCATTTCTTCTGCCTTTTCTTTTCTCCCCCAGACGGACTTAAACAGATTTTCTTCCCCTCCCATGCCGGATGTGCTGGGACTGACTTGTCAGGCGCTTAACGGCAGCACAACGCTTTTTCGTTTATATAACAGTTAACAATAGTTGGTATCTGAGCGTTCGACGACGAAGAAGAAATAACAGGGTCGTAAAAAGGTGTTATTTTCTCGTTTTTTTCTTTCTCTGAAGCATCAGTGTAGCAGCCTGTGACTGTTTTGGTGAGAGAAAGTCCAACGTCTGTTTCCTTTAATTAATGATAGTCGGCAACATTTTTGCCCTGTAATTATCGCCTGATGGAGGCACCCTGGGTCCATAAGTCGTGGGTTCGAATCTCATTAGCGGCCCGTGGTGAATTAAGGGTGGGGATTTTTATGATCTTCCTGGGTCAAGTTTTAAATGCAGACCAGCCAGTGCCTTAATTCCCGTCATATAATAATTTGTGTTGTGTTCTCTCTGTACGAGTTATTGAAAGCTGATAATTAAATTGAGTCTGTGGCTCTATAAGAACTAGTGTGTTATATGTATTTTATGTCAATGCTCTTTTAATGTAATGATATAAATAGTCATACAAACGATTCATACATTCATGTGATTGCATCTTGTCCTCTGCTCTCTTAAAAAAAACAAAACCTGATGTATTTTATTTGTTACGTGGTCTTCTCAAGTTATGTGTTCTTTCAATCTGCGCTTTTTGAAAATTATTTATAGATATGTGTTATGTGTTTGTTTTTATCAATTTGTTGCCTGCTCCCTCAATCTATGCTCTTTAAAACTTAATACATATTTTTTTGATGATCGCTGTCTGCGATCTTTAAAACTAGTGTATAATTTTTGTTTGCGATTAATGATAATTATCATGTTCTTTAAAACTGATTTGTATTTACTTTTGTGTCCACTCTGTGTTCTCTAAAACTAATTGATATGATTTGCTCCGTGTTCTCTGTGTGTATATAATTATATAATATAAATTATCTGTGTTCTCTCTATCTGTGCTGTTTTCCCCCTGTACTTTACTTGGGGACGGGATACCGGACAGCTCAGTGGTCAGAGCACTCGCTTTCCCCCAGCCAAGTTAAGCAGCATCGAGCGTGGTTACCACTTGGATGGGTGACCCTTTGCGCGCCTTGGCTTCAGTACAGTTACCCCAAGTTTCACCCAGCTGTAAATGGGTACCTGCCCTCTTTAGGGTCAGGGAAGGTAAAGCAGCGAGGGAGAGGAGATGAGCGCCGCCCTCAATATGCTGGCCCCTAGAGAAGTGAGGTCTCTGACGCCTTGCTCAAGGCATTGATGTTGGGGGCAACAGCAAAGTGAGAGGCTGTATGACCAGTGACTTTTCTACTCATGGAATGCCACTTTACAGCTTTTAAGTCCTTAGTGATCGACTGTGACTCTCTGACTAGGAGGCTTGACTCGCACAGTCCTTACGTGCTGCAGCCCTGGGGGGCTGGTTGGCCTTTGGAGAACATCTCCAACACTGACTGTCCTTCAGCCTACTTTGGCCGAGAAAGTGAGGGATGTACTGTGGGCAAGGCGTCTCCACTGTAATCAAAATTTCTGCCCAGTTTTTCGAAACAGCAGCTGCCTCCTCTGCTGTTTTGGAGGTCATCGTAGAACACGATAATCATCATCAATGCCTTTGTGCCTTATTGGCACGTAGGGCAGCAACAAATGTTCTCCACTCCTGTCTGTCCTGGGCCAGCTTCCGAATGGTTCCCCAGGTATGTTGGAAGGTCTTCAGCTCTGTTTCGACTTATTTTTGGCGCTTAAGACTTCCATCTTCCTGTCAGTGGCTTCCTTTCGGCTTTCACCACTGTCATTCATGCGAGTATCTTCCGATGACTCTGGAAGCCCGTCACACCCAGTAGTGTTGATTTCTTGTGTTGCCGTTTCCGTAACAAACGTTGTTTTTTTTTACAGATCAGGGTTGTTAGCCCTGTGTCTAACCCCCTACCTGGGGGAAGGGTTCCACCTTAGTCGCCTTTTACGACATGCCTGGTTGGAGGGCAGAGGTCCTATTCTTGCGATGCTCGCTTTGCAAGCATACCCCGGGAGTCCCACAGGGGAGAACACGACAAACATAATTATTATTCTATGGTCGTGTTGTGTGACTGGACCTGTGCTTGGCCGTTGCACAGGGGCCGAAGAAGACGATCAGGCCTCTGCCTTCTTTCTTTGTGTTTTGTGGAACTGGGAGGGCCAAACCATCCTGTCCTCTGGAAGGCACCCCCCTCCCCCCTCCCCCTCCCCCTCCCCCCAATCTCTCTCCCCCCCCTCCCCCCGCCTCTCCCCTCCTCCACTCCTTCACTCTCGAGAGAGAAGGTGGCAGAGTAACATTGCTGAACTCTTGTTGCATCCGCTGGGATTTCTCTCCCTTTCTCTCCAGTCCCCCACCCTACCCCACCCCACCCTTCTTCCTCCTCCTCCTCCTTCGTCTTCTCTGTCTCCCGGTTGATGTGGAAAATGAAATGGAAAGGGAGGGGGTGGGTGGGTAGGGGGTGGGGTGGTGAGAGAGTTACACACTGCTCTTAGTTGAGGCCGCTGAGACATACCCACCACCCCCCCTCCCGGAACCCCCCTCCCCCATTCCACTCCTGCAGGGGGTGTGGGGTGGGATAATCAAGAAGTGCTCTCAGACGTCCCCCCCCCCCCTTCCCACTGTGGGGGGAAAAAAAGGGGGAGGGTGGGAGGATAGGAGAGGGGGGGGGGGGGGGGGGGGGAGGCAAAGTAGCAGACTATTGCCCAAAGTGCTTCTGTTATTCATGTACTGAGGGTGTGTGAGTGCGTGCGTGCGTGCTGTGTGTGTGTGTGTGTGTGTGAGTGAGAGAGAGAGAGAGAGAGAGAGAGATAGTGAGTGATAGATAGTGAGTGATAGATGAATTGATGATCTCAGAGACTTCAGTCTTCAGTCTTTATTCCTCTGTATAAGAAAGGAGATCCTGAGAATGCTGATAATTATGGATAGGAGTGTCTAAGAGAGAGAGAGAGGAAGAAGGAGAGAGGAGAGAGAGAAGGAGAGAGAGAGAGAGAGAGGAGAGAGAGAGAGAAAATGTGTCGGAGAGGAGAGAGAATGTGTCAGAGAGAGGGAGGGAGAGAGAGAGAAAGAGAGAGAGAGAGAGAGAGAGAGAATGTGTCAGAGAGAGGGAGAGAGAGAGAAAATGTGTCAGAGAGAGGGAGAGAGAGAGAATGTCTCAGAGAGAGAGAGAGAGAGAGAGAGAGAGAGAGAGAAAATGTGTGTCAGAGAGAGAGTGTGTGTGTGTGTGTGTGTGTGCGCGTGTGTATGTGTGTGTCACAGAGAAGACAGACAAAGAGATTGGAAACACAACCCCACTCCCCACCCCGACACCCCCTCCCTCCTACCCCCCCTCCGTTAACTTAGCACGTGTTAATTGAAAGAGGGGCAGGTATGTCACACCCCCAGAATATCAGCCTGGTTGGCCTGACGTTGATGAAGTAAGTGTGACACTGACAGACATCATCACGTCACGTCAGAAGTGTGTGGACTGCAGGTGGAGGAGGAAGGAGGAATCGATGTCTGCTGTGAAGTGTGGCAGTAAAACTTGTACAGACAGCTAGCTAGCGGCAGGGATGATTGTTAGTTAGCCTGGCCTAGTTACTGGCAGCGAGGACTGTACTCAGTGGTACTAGAGTCACAGTAGTCGTGATGCTATAGTCACTGTAGTCGTGATACTATACTAGAGTCACAATAGTAGTAATAGTAGCAAGGGCAGTAGTCGTGATGCTGTAGTCACAGTAGTAGCAGCGAGGACAGTAGACATACTATAGTCACAGTAGTCGTGATGCTATAGTCACAGTAGTAGCAGCGAGGACAGTAGTCATACTATAGTCACAGTAGTCGTGATACTATAGTCATAGTAGCAGCAAGGACAGTAGTCATACTATTGTCACAGTAGGCGTGATGCTATATCACTGCAGTCGTGGTGCTTTACTATAGTCACAGTGGTCGTGATACTATACTATAGTCACTGTAGTCGTGATGCTACAGTCACAGTAGTCGTGATGCTACAGGCACAGTAGTTGTGATACTATAGTCACAGTAGTCGTGATACTCTGGTCATTGTAGCAGCAAGGACAGTGGTCGTGATACTAGAGTCACAGTAGTCGTGATACTATAGTCAAATAGTCGTGATGATATAGTCACAGTAGTCGTGATACTACAGTCACAGTAGTCATGATACTATAGTCACAGTAGTCGTGATACTATAGTCACTGTAGTCGTGATACTATAGTCAAATAGTCGTGATAATATAGTCACAGTAGTCGTGATACTACAGTCACAGTAGTCATGATACTATAGTCACAGTAGTCATAATACTATAGTCACAGTAGTCGTGATACTATAGTCACTGTAGTCGTGATACTATACTATAGTCACAGTACAGTAGTTGTGATACTATAGTCACAGTAGTCATACTATAGTCACGTGATGCTGTAGTCACAGTAGTAGCAGCGAGGACAGTAGTCATACTATAGTCAAAGTAGTTGTGATGCTATAGTCACAGTAGTCATTTGCTATAGTCAAGTAGTCGTGATGCTATAGTCAAGTAGTCGTGATGCTATAATAATAATAATAATAATAATAATAAGAATAATAATGTATGGAATTTATATAGCGCTGAATCTTGTAAAGCAACAAAGTAGTTGTGATACTGTAGTCACAGTGGTAGCAGCAAGGACAGTAGTCGTGATACTGTAGTCAAAGTAGTCGTGATGCTATAGTCACAGTAGTAGCAGCAAAGGCAGTAGTCGTGATACTGTAGTCATAGTAGTCGTGATGATATAGTCACAGTAGTCGTGATGCTATAGTCATAGTAGCAGGAAACTTAGAACTGAACAACATGCGTAAAGAGAAAACCCTTAGGCGTTTACAGTGAAAACGCAAGCACACATGAAGGCAACTAAGTGTTTACAGTGGAAACGGAATTACACACATGAAGACAACACAACGTGTTTACAGTGTAAACGGAAGCGCACACACATGAAGGAAAAACCCCTAAGCATTTACAACGGAAACAGTCACACACACACACACACACACACACACACACACACACACACGAAAGGAAAAAAACGCCTGTTTACATGAAAGTGGAAACACACACACAAACCTGAAAAAACCTGAAGTATACCCACTGTGGAAACGGGTTGAGATTATATACTGTAGGCCTAATCCCAGCGGAGTTTCTCCGATTTAGGGACTGGTGGTGGCAAGACATCCATCCCACTTGAGCAAACCCCCAGGGCCACCCTAAAAAAAACCCAGTACAATTCTTGAAGCAACTGTGCCAGTCCTCGCGCAAGTCAAGCACGAAGAGTGCTGCACGAGCCTGCTGAGCAAGAATAGCTGTGCAAACAGAAACACTCCTAGATTTAGAAAGGCAAAGGTGTCCCCGTAACCCATAGGGGAGTGAGGCGTCAGAGACCTCAACTTCTCTAGGGGCCAGCATATTGAGGGCGGCGCCCATCTCCTCTCCCTAGCTGCTTTACCTTCCCTGACCCTAAAAGAGGGCAGGTAGCCATTTACAGCTGGGTGTGAACTTGAGGGGACTGTACTGAAGCCAAGGCGCGCAAACGGTCACCCATCCAACTGGTAACCACGTTGCTTAACTTGGCTGGAAGGGGAAGCGAGTGCTCCGACCACTCAGCTATCCTGTCCCCACTCTAAATTTAAAGCATCGAAAAATACGGGAAAACCCCAAAACGCTGCAAATTTGAAAATAGAAAACAGTTGCATTCAGCCAGTTCTTTTAATATATTGAACCAACAGTGCTGTAGGACTATGTAAGAATCCAGAAATGAACTCGGAAGGTAGGCTATGTGAACCCAATAGAGTACATGCAAAGTAAAGCAGAGAAAGCACATAGAAGACCTCTCTCTCTCTCTCTCTCTCTCTCTCTCTCTCTCTCTCTCTCTCTCTGGCACTGTTGTGTCATTTTAGACCTAAACACACTTTAGGTTCTGGTTTCAGAGGAATGGTTTCCTCAAACAGTTTCCGTACTTGGCCTTCTGCCTGAAAGTCTGGAAGCCCATTCTCAAGCAGTTCCAAAGACAAAAGTTTAATAATAATAATGTTAATAATAATAATAATAATAAATCGCAATGAGTAAGCTATCAAAATGTTTAAACTCTTTTAAACAGTTTTTTTTTTTAAAATTAACATTCACATACAAAACTTTGGGGCTGGTGGGGGTGGGGGGTATAGTAAAATAAATCACTATGCATGTACAAGTCCAAATCTCTTATCGTCTCACTCGGTAATATGGTTTAGCTTGAAAAGAATTGTCCACCTTGTTTGTAAAAAAAACAACAACCACACCACGTGACTTTCCAGAAGGTTTTTCAGTTGTCCTGCTGACACAACAAAGAGAGAGAGAAGGGAAGGGGGGGGGGGGGGGGGGGAGATAGAGTGTGCTGGTAAGAGTTAGCTGCCCTTTATGGCTTGAGGCCTTAATTGTCTTTGTTGGAGGGTTGGTCCTACTGGGAGAGGATTAGTGAGGGAGAAACCAGAAGCCCTCTTTCACACCTCTGCTGCTCACTGCTTTATCAAACCCACAGTTTACCGCTGCTGTGCTTTCTGTCTCTCTGTCTGTGTGTGTGTGCTGCAATTGTCTGTCTGTCTGTCTGTCTCTCTCTCTCTCTCTCTCTCTCTCTCTCTCTCTCTGTCTCTGTCTCTTAGGCTTGAAAGCTTAAGTTAACACAATAAACCATCGTCATTCTCTCTCTGTGGCTTGAAAGCTTACCACAGTAAACCATTGTCATTCTTTCTCTCTCTTAATTCTCTCTCTCTGTCTGTCTCTGGTTTGAAAGCTTACCACAATAAACCATCGTCATTCTCTCTCATTCTCTCTCTGTGTCTGTCTCTCTGTGTGGCTTGAAAGTTTACCACAATAAACCATTGTCATTCTCTCTCTTTATTCTGTCTGTCTGTCTCTCTCTCTGTGTCTGTGTCCTCTCTCTCTCTCTGGTTTGAAAGCTTACCACAATAAACCATCATCATTTTCTCTTTCTGTTGGGCTTGAAAGTTTACCTCAATAAACCACTGTCATTCTCTCTCTCTCTCTCTCTCTCTCTCTCTCTCTGTCTCTCTGTCCCTCTCTGTCTCTGGTTCTCTCTCTCTCTCGCTCTCTCTCTCTCTCTCTCTCTCTCTCTCTCTCTCTCTCTCTCTCTCTCTCTCTCTCTCTGTTTCTATCTCTCTCTGGTTTGAAAGCTTACCATGATAAAACCGTCATTCTCTCAGTCTCTGTCTCTGTCTGTCTCCCTCCCCCCCCCCCCCCCCCCCCCCCCCCCCCCCCCCCCCCCCCCCCCCCCCCCCCTTCTCCCTAAAGCTACCCCACAACCACTCTCCCCCCCTCCCCTCTCCCTCTCTCTCTCTCTGTCTCTTGCTTGAACTTACCACGTAACAGTCACTTCTTTTCTGCTCTCTACCTCATTTTTTTCTTTTGTGATCAGTTTTGTGTTTCAATGCACCAGCAGATTAATTTTGGGGTTTTTTATTCATTGCCTTGATTTTGTTGACTGTGTTGTTTTGTTGTCCTTTGTTTGGTTGGGTTTTTTTGTGGATATTTTTGTTTTGTTTTTGGGGTGGGTTGTTTGGTTTTTTTGTTTGTTTGTTTTTTTGTTTTGTTTTTTTGGGGGGGGGGTGTCTGTGCACGGGCATTACTGATTATCATCTCCTCCGTTCAAAATGTTTATGATTCCTTTGGTTTTAACTTTTATAATCATATTCCACTGTCAGGAACACTTAATGTAAAAATTTATGATGATTGATAAATGATAAAGCCGCTATGTTTGTAAAAAAAAAATTGTATTCAATTTACTTGCTTTTTTACTTTTATTTTCGCTAGTTAGTTTGTGTGTGTGGGGGGGGGGGGGGGGGGGGGGAGGTATTTTGAAGTGGCACTAACGCACATGGATGGTCCATTTCTACATGTTTGTTGGATACGTCTCCACACGTAACATCGATAGCTACGTAATTAAGTGTTGAGAACAGACTTCCATTCGGTTTGTAGAACAGTGATGTTACTGGACCAAGGTCAAGCTATAGGATAAAGGAGGGGGAAGGGGTGGGGTGGGTGGGGTGGGGGACACCTTGGGATAGTTCACTAAAGTGGACAGTTCACTAAACGCTTAAATTCTGTGATGTTTCTTAGCCAGCTGACCAACACTGTTTGAAATGCTCCTCCCCTGATCTGCTCTAATCTTATCTCATTGTATTACGCTCTCTCTCTCTCTCTCTCTCTCTCTCTCTCGATCTCTCTGTGTCATTGTCTGTCTGACTCTCTCTCTCTCTCTCTCTCTCTCTCTCTCTCTCTCTCTCGATCTCTCTATGTCATTGTCTGTCTGACTCTCTTTCTCTGTCTCTCTCTCACTCTTTCACCCACCCACCCCTTCCCTCACCAAGGTGTTCTGCATATGTCAGCACATGGTAGACCTCCGCCTGTAGTAGTCTCGTCCAAAGAACTTTGGGGAGAGTGGGGGTCAGCACAAAAAGCCCGTTAAAAAAAAGGACGCCTCATCAAAAAAAAAAGACACCTCATCGGAGATGAGGAACAGTAATAATCGTAGGATGATAGTGGGGGAAAGGGGGATAGCATTGACTAGACTTGCACAGTCAGATAAAAGGAGTAATAATCGTAGGACAGTGATAGAGGATAGTTGGGGGGAAAAGGGAATAGCATTGACTAGACTCGCACAGTCAGATAACAGGAGTAATAATCGTAGGATAGGGATAGAGGATAGTTGGGGGAAAGGGGGATAGCATTGGTTAGACTTGCACAGTAAGATAACAGGAGTAATAATGGTAGGATAGGGATAGAGGATAGTGGGGGAAAGGGGGATAGCATTGACTAGACAAGTACAGTCAGATAACAGGAGTAATAATCGTAGGATAGGGATAGAGGATAGTGGGGGAAAGGGGGATAGCATTGACTAGACAAGTACAGTCAGATAACAGGAGTAATAATCGTAGGATAGTGATAGAGGATAGTTGGGGGAAAGGGGGATAGCATTGGTTAGACTTGCACAGTAAGATAACAGGAGTAATAATGGTAGGCAAGTGATAGAGGATAGTGGGGGAAAAGGGGGATAGCATTGGTTAGACTTGCACAGTAAGATAACAGGAGTAATAAACGTAGGACAGTGATAGAGGATAGTTGGGGGGAAAAGGGGATAGCATTGACTAGACTGGCACAGTCAGATAACAGGAGTAATAAACGTAGGACAGTGATAGAGGATAGTGGGGGAAAGGGGGATAGCATTGACTAGACTCGCACAGTCAGATAACAGGAGTAATAATCGTAGGATAGGGATAGAGGATAGTGGGGGAAAGGGGGATAGCATTGACTAGACAAGTACAGTCAGATAACAGGAGTAATAATCGTAGGATAGTGATAGAGGATAGTTGGGGGAAAAGGGGATAGCATTGACTAGACTCGCACAGTCAGATAACAGGAGTAATAAACGTAGTATAGGGATAGAGGATAGTTGGGGGAAAAAGGGATAGCATTGACTAGACTCGCACAGTCAGACAGCAGGGTCTGGGTTGGGAATTAATAGCACATGGTAGCTCATAGCGAAGGGTAGAGATGACAGGAGAAATCCAGCATAGCCAGTGAATGAGGATATTCTTTTATTTTATTTTATACTTTTATTTCGAGGATAATGGAATAAGCACTCGTCTGCTTTTTCCCCCCATTCATTCCCCGTGTGTATGCAGTTTTCTAAATTTTGTCATCCGTTCCCACGGGTATGTAATGGCCCACTCTTCCGAAAAGCGGAACGGGTTTTAACATGTGCGCTAGATGTTCTGCGTGCGTTCGCACACGGGACCTTGGTTAATAGTCTCATCCGAAGGACTTTTGGGGAGGGTAGAATCTGCACTGATGTTAACTCCAGGGGAAAATATCCCCTTGAACGGGAATCGAACCCGGGTCAAGGGGAGGTGAGGGAAGAGGATAAACACACAGAGAAGATAATCTTTATCAGGGATAAGAGATAAACACAGGATACATAGAAACTCGGGATAGCAATATAGATGAGATAAAACGTAGCTAGGGAAGGAGTAGAGGGGAGAGGAGATTCTAAGAGGAATTCTGTACACTGCATATCATAAAGATAGAAGCTAGCTGAGAGAGAGAGAGAGAGAGAGAGAGAGAGAGAGAGTGGAGAGAGAGAGAGAGAGAGAGAGAGAGAGAGAGAGAGAGAGAGCAGGACCAGAAGATGAACAGACACACCGTGACCAGAATAGGAACAGACACAACAGGGCCAGAATAGGAACAGACACAACAGGACCAGAATAGGAACAACAGACACAACGTGACCAGAACAGGAACAGACACAACAGGGCCAGAACAGGAACAGACACAACAGGGCCAGAAGATGAACAGACAACACAACAGGACCAGAACAGGAACAGACACAACAGGGCCAGAAGATGAACAGACACAACGTGACCAGAATAGGAACAGACACAACAGGACCAGAACATGAACAGACACAATGTGACCAGAACATAAACAGACACAATGTGACCAGAATAGGAACAGACACAACAGGACCAGAACATAAACAGACACAACAGGACCAGAATAGGAAGACACAACGTGACCAAGACCAGAAGATGAACAGACATAACGTGACTTCTCCCGTAACTCCCGAAGGAGTCAGCGTGTTGCTGCACTCAGTGTGACATGTTTTCAGGCAGTCTGTAACCTTGGCACAGGGCCAACCTGGCGGAGCCCCACCTCTCTCCAGTGAGCAGGATGCATGCTAGGTCTGTTGGTATTATCCAGACCACCAAGTCATACCTAGCATAGAAGGCAGATGGGTTTTTTTGGAACACGTCAAACAGTTGTTCTGCCTGCGTTTGCATAGAGTACCTCCGTTTACTTTCGTCTGAGGAGTGGAGCGGAGACAGTGGAAATCCCAAGGGGAAAAAAATCCCCCGAGCGATCACTTCAAGATAGGCCCTTCGCCTCAGTTACCAACTGTTTATTTATTTTTATTTTATTCTTTTTTTTTAATCGAGGATAATGAAATAAGCACTCGTGTGCTTTTTTTTTTTATAAACATCCAGTCCTCGTGTGTATGCGGTTTTGTAAATTTTGTCATCTGCACCATGGCCTACTCTTTCGAAAAGCGGAACAGGGTTTAACGTGTGCGCAAGATGTTCTGCGTTCGTCCACACACGGGACCTCGGTTTATAGTCTCATCTGAAGAACTTTAGGGGAGAGTGGAGTCTGCACTGATGTTAACTCCAGGGGGTAGGAAAAAAATCCCCTTGAACGGGATTCGAACCAGGGTCGTCAGATTGCGAGCGCAATGTTCTAACCACTAGGCTATCCCGTCGTCCCTCCCGGTGACCATCACGTCAGGAGAACAAGACTAAAACCACTGGGCCAATGCTGTGTAGGAAGTGGGTTTATGATGGAGAGATGACCTTTCGGAAAAGGAGGGACGTGGAGGACAGGGTTGTATAACAGATTACATCAGGGAGTGATGGAAGTGCAGGACTAACTAACCTATGGAGGAAAGAGCCAGTCAGGGATCGTTAAGTTAGAAGAATTTTGAATAAGTAGGAGTAGATAGTAGAGTAGGAGACTACAGAACAATGCAGGCTGAATACAGATGGTAGGGATATATAGAAAAGGAATTGGGGGGAGGAGGAGAGAGAGAGAGAGAGAGAGAGAGAGAGAGAGAGAGAGAGAGAGAGAGAGAGAGAGAGAGAGAGAGAGACCACAGCTGAACTGAACTGTCGGAAAGAGCGATAGCGTTAATCTTAAGGATTACGTTAAAGTAAAGATATCGAAGATGGATTGTGTCACGATGGTGTACGAACAGAGACCATTATCAAACATTTTAACGACCAGCCGCTGCTTGCTATATGGACGCACGAGCGAGCATACTCAGCATGCACACGACAACCCAGAAAGGAATAGACTCCGCCTGTCAGGATCAGTTTACCCACCACACACACGCACGCACGCACGCACACACACACACACACGACCTGAAACAGTCAGTCATGACTTCGCCTGACTCCCCAGGAAGTCGAAACGAAATCGACAAGACGATAGGGGGGGGGGGGGGGGGGGATAATTATGTAAGGAAACGGACAGGAAAGAACTGAACGCCGTTGACATCCGTTGCCGCCGCGCATGTATGTATGTAAATAGCTTATGTATGCAAGTGTCTCTGAGCTTCCTTTCGATTGTAAGCTCCGTGGTTGAGACGATCAACCTTCAATAATAGGCGGGAAGAATCGGCGAAACGTTACTGAAAACGTAGTAGGTCTACCCACTTTCATTTGAACGAAGCAACCCAGCAGTGCTTACGTTCCCACAATGTCATCTAGTTGAACAGTTTCTGACAGTGTACCAAAGAAACTACGTTATCTGGGTTTTTTAAAAAAAAGGTCGCGCGTTTTGATGCAGCCTTGAAAGAAGAAAAACAATCCTGATAGTCTCTGCTCGCGGACGATGTGTCATGGCGCTTGTGGATGCGCGAGGCTTTTTCTTTTGCGCGCGCGCGTGTGTGTGTGTGTGTGTGTGTGCTTCCTTCCTCCTCTTCTCTCCAAGCATACCGCTGTGCGATCGAGGAACCTTTCGCGTCAGTCACAGTGACGTAGACGGAGGGAGGGAAGGAAGGAGAGGAGAGGGAGGGGTGGGTGGGGGGAGCTTTGCACTGCGAGTGTTGTGGAGGTCTGAGTAGACAGTGAGGGAGAAAATGGGGTGGGGGTAGAGAGGGCTCCCCCCCCACACACACACTCTCACACTCACTCAAGAGAGAGCAGACACAGAAAGGGAGGGGGGAAGGGGGGGTGGGGTGTGAGCCCTGGCTGTGTGTCACTTCCCCCCACCCTCTCTCTCTCTCTCTCTCTCTCCATTGCCAAAAAGCCAGCACGCCTGCTCCTCAAAGCCGGGCATGCGCAGAGGGCGAGGAGGCAGGGAGGCTTGTGATTAGTTGTATGCTAATGAGGTGGCGGGGTGCTGACCTCGCGGGCACGAGGACGGCCGCTGATTGGCTGGCTGCCTCTCTTCCCTGTGCCTCCTTCCCCTCCCCCCCCCCCCCCCTACCTCTCTCCCTCCTCGGCGTGTCAGTGACTGCCAAGTGCTGTGTGGACTGCGCGTGCGCGCGTGTGTAGGGTCTGACGTCATCCCCATGGAAACCAGGGGGTGGGTGTAGGGGGAAGAAGGAGAGAGAGAGAGAGAGAGAGTGTGTGTTTGTGCAAAGAAAGGGGGGGGGAGGGGGGTAAAGGTGGTGGCCAGTGTGTTTTTCCTGCTACACTGCCGTCTGTGTAACTGCTGTAGTGTGTGTGTGTGTGTGTGCGTGCCAATGTGGCAGGCAGAAAAAGATTGGTGTGTGCATGATGGGATAGGAGTGGGAGAATAAGGGGGGGGGGGGGGGGGGGGAGGGGAGGGCAGGGGAGTGAGGAGGGAGGAGGAAAAAGGACTGGCAGTGGTAGGCAGACAGACAGGCAGGCAGGCTTTGAGAGTTGTGGAGGAAGGAAGGAAGGAAGGAAGGCAGTGAGTGATATCAGCCACAGTACCGTGTGTAGAGAGTGTGTGTGTGTGTGTGCCTTGCTGATTGTATATAATGAGCTGTGGCATGGCATGGCATGGCATGGTTGCTGGTTGATGCTGGTGTGGGTTGGTGGGGTGGGTGGGGAGGGGATGGAGGAATAGAAGGGGGAATGGTGGGGGGGTGGGGGGGGGGGGGCCGACGAGATAATGAGATACCTTCCACTGTGAAAGGGTACATCAGAACCAAGCTCTGTGTGTGTGTGTGTGTGTGTAAGGGCTTTATGATCCAGGAGATCAGACAGGCCTTGATACTGCCTCTTCGTCTACTTTTATACTGGGGAAGTTAGGGAGTGAAGATCCTGGATCCTTTTTTTTTTTTTGCTTTAACTTTAAGAATAATCTCCTGTGGCTTTTAGCTGAAAGAATATGTATGGGTCCTTTGGCTTTTATCTCACAGGATATGGGGCTTGTGATCTTATCTTTAAAAAGGGTCTGTGGTATGATCTTATCTTAAAGAATGTCTGGTTTGGCTTTTATCTCACAGGATATGGGGCTTGTGATCTTATCTTTAAAAAGGGTCTGTGGTATGATCTTATCTTAAAGAATGTCTGGTTTCGCTTTATCTCACAGGCTATGGGGCTTGTGATCTTATCTTTAAAAAGTGTCTGTGGTATGATCTTATCTTAAAGAATATCTGGTTTGGCTTTTATCTCACAGGATATGGGGCTTGTGATCTTATCTTTAAAAAGTGTCTGTGGTATGATCTTATCTTAAAGAATATCTGGTTTGGCTTTTATCTCACAGGATATGGGGCTTGTGATCTTATCTTTAAAAAAAAGTGTCTGTGGTATGATCTTATCTTAAGGAATGTCTGGTTTGGCTTTATCTCACAGGATATGGGGCTTGTGATCTTATCTTTAAAAAGTGTCTGTGGTATGATCTTATCTTAAAGAATATCTGGTTTGGCTTTTATCTCACAGGATATGGGGCTTGTGATCTTATCTTTAAAAAGTGTCTGTGTATGATTTACTTAAGTATCTGGTTGGCTTTTATCTCACAGGTATGGGCTTGTGATCTTATCTTTAAAAAAAAGTGTCTGTGGTATGATCTTATCTTAAGGAATGTCTGGTTTGGCTTTATCTCACAGGATATGGGGCTTGTGATCTTATCTTTAAAAAGTGTCTGTGGTATGATCTTATCTTAAAGAATGTCTGGCACAAACCACACAACAGACATACCAGGAGAAGGGAGGGAGGGTGGGGGGGTTAATCTAGTTCTAGAGAACTTACAGCTGTGTATGTATACAGGGAAGGTGTAATAGACAACTTTGGGTTGGCCGCGAAAGAGAGCAGTAATTAAGCCTTAATTCATGACAGTTGGCACACACAACAGAAACGAGTCCAAAAGGTAGAATCCGTTTTTAACTAAACCCCGATCACATAATTATTCGAACTTTGACCGACGTATATGTGTGTAGTTACTGTTGTTCAACGATGTTGTTGTTTTTTTTAGCGTTGTCATATGTGTTGTTATTATCGTGGTACGCAGCTGGCAGAAGCGACGATAATTATCCCCGTTGTAACAGTTGGTCTCTGACAGTGTGTGTCATACCAAGCCACGCAGTGTCACACTGGGGATACAAGCAATGAATTGTGTGTGTGTGGGTGTGTGTGTGTGGTTATTAGTTGTGCTTATTTTTCTGAAAGAACGCCCAGAAAATCGACTGACGTGATGTGTGTGTGTGTGTGTTGTGTGTGCGTGTTGTGTGTGTGTGTGTCTTGGCGCTTACTAACTCTTTCCCTCTTTTGTGGTCGTTTTCTGTAGTTATACAAAAATCGGTTTATTTGGAAAGAGGGGTTGGGGGGGGGGGGGGGGGGGGGGGTTGGATAGAGTTGTGCTGGTGTTAATGCTAAATTGAACTCTCTCTCACACACACACACACACACTCTCTCCCTATACCTCCTTCCTCTCTCCCCCTATATCTCTCTCTCTCTCTCTCTCCTCTCTTTCCCTCACACTCACACACATCTCTATGTCACCCTATCCCTCTCTCCCTGCTCTCCCCCCCCCCCCCCCCCCCCCCCCCTCTCTCTCTTTTCTCTGGCTCTGTTTATAGCCTCATCCGAAGGACTTTGGGGGAGTGAAGACAGTACTTGGATGTTACTACTTCAGGGTAAAACACCCCCTAAACTTGAAGAAAGCCACATAAGATGACAGGTTGACTGTGTATCTTTATATGTGTATAAGTCTTAGAACAATAAAGACAGTATGAGTCTTGACACGTGTTTCAAGGTGGATCTTACATGGGAACGGCTGTATGCCATAATGATATTGATACGAAGTACGAGGCAATATAGACTACACGTTACGCAGGTATATATATCGTACAGCTGCAGAAGAGGTCTGATAATATAGTTTACCCAGATGCATAACAAGAGACAGGTGTGCATTCATATGTTGTTGTTTTTACAGTATATGAACTTTGTGTGCGCATATTGTTGTTGGTGATGGTTTTGTGTGTGTTAGAGAAAGAGTGTGTGTGTATGTGGGTGAGAGAGTGTGTGTGTGCGTGAGAGAGAGTGTGTTTGTGTATGTGTGTGAGAGAGAGAGAGTGTGAGTGTGTGTGTTTATATTGGACAGTTAGAGTTATAACCCCAATGTATGTGCGTGTGTGGGGGTGTTTACATGTGTGTGTGTGTGTGTGTGTGTGTGTATGTGTGTGTGTGTGTGTGTGTGTTGTGGGGATTGTGTGTGTGTGTGTGTGTGTGTGTGTGTGTTTTATATCGGACAGTCAGAAAGACTTATAACTCCAATGTGTGTGTGTGTGTGTGTTTTGTGTGATGTGTGTGTGTTGTTGTGTGTTGTGTTGTTGATATCGGTCAGTCAGAAAGACTTATAACCCAATGTATGTATGTGTGTGTGTGTGATATCGGACAGTAGAAAGATTATAACCAAGTGTGTGTATGTGTGGTGTGTGTGTGTATGTGTGTGTGTGTGTTATATCGGACAGTCAGAAAGACTTATAACCCAATGTGTGTGTGTGTGTGTGTGTATATCGTGGTGTGTAGTTTCGTGTGTGTATGTGTGTGTGTGTTGATATCGGACAGTCAGAAAGATATATAACCCCAATGTGTGTGTGTGTGTGTATGTGTTGATATCGGACAGTCAGAAAGATATATAACTCCAATGGTGTGTTTGTGTGTTGTGTTGTGTGTGTGTGTGTGTGTTGGTGTGTGTGTGTGTGTGTGTGTGTGTGTGTGTGTGGTGTGTGTTGTGTGTGTGTGTGTGGTACATTGCAGATGCCTGGAGCGGTGAGGCGGAGGGTGAAGGTGTCGGACTTGAACCACAGCCTGGTGTGTGTGCTGTGCAATGGCTACTTCATCGACGCCACCACCCTCACCGAGTGCCTGCACTCCTGTGAGTACCCTGCCTCATTCATTCATCATCTGGGGGGTAAATCCTGATCTGGGGTGAATAGAGATGATAAACTCAAGATGTAAGTAAAGGTTAAAGTGTCCCATAACCTATGTGGTCGTAGGGGAGCGAGGCGTCAGAGACCTCAGCTTCTCCAGGGGCCAGCATATTGAGGGCGGCGCCCATCTCCTCTCCCTCGCTGCTTTACCTTCCCCGACCCTAAAGAGGACATGTACCCATTTACAGCTGGGTGAACTGTACTGAAGCCAAGGCGCACAAACGGTCACCCCATCCAAGTGGTCACCACGCTCGATGCTGCTTAACATTAGCTGGGGGGAAAGTGAGTGCTCTGACCACTGAGCTATCCCGTCCCAAGACTCGGATAATAATTGTGAAAAGAATTTTAAGAGAAAGAGCAAATAGAGATTTGAATCATTTTTGGGCAGGTATAGGGCTTTATGTTTATTTCTTTAGGGCTTTTTTGTGTTTTCTTTTTATTTTGGTGGGGTTGGGTGGTCGTTCTTTGGTCAGAGCTTCGAGGTTCACCGATGGTGAGATTTTGCGTATGCGGCCGTTTGTTTTTTATCCACCATGAAGGTAGCTGCATTCCGACTTCGGGGATGGTAACTATCTTAATGACAGATAACACGACACCCGTGTGTGCATGTGGATTTGTGTTGTGTGTGTGTGTGTTGTGTAACATTCTGTCACCGGTTGTTACCAGCACGAAGGGATCTACTCTTCCCAAAGGCTTTGTTGTTTTTAACGTGCGCGCAAGATGTTCTGCGCGCGTTCGGTTCGCACGCGGGGCCTGGGTTTATAGTCTCGTTCGAAGGTCTTTAGGGGGGGGAGTGGAGTCTGTATTTGACGTTAACTCCAAGGTAAAATCCCTAGAAAGGGGTGCGGATCGATCCTCGATCCCGGGCTGACAGATCACCAGCACAACGCTCTACTAGGCGAACCCTCAACCCCACCCCCACCATGAATCGTTGTGAAACAGCTGGGGCAGTAGAGGGTATTTTACAGCTTCAACTGTTGGGGACAGGATAGCTCAGTGGTCGGAGCACTCGCTTTCCCCCAGCCAAGGTTAAGCAGCATCGAGCGTGGTTACCACTTGGATGGGTGACCTTTTTGTGCGCCTTGGCTTCAGTTACAGTTCCCCCAGCTGTAAATGGGTACCTGCCCTCTTTAGGGTCAGGGACGGTAAAGCAGCGAGGGAGAGGAGATGGGCGCCGCCCTCAATATGCTGGCCTCTAGAGAAGTGAGGTCTCTGACGCCTCGCTCCCCTACGACCACATAGGCTAATGGGAACATCTTTACCTTGTAGCTGAAAATAATGGAAGTACTGATCCTTTTGCTTGGTTATGTGTAAAGTCTTGCTGTGTTTTTTGTTGTTACAGTTATATTAACCCACTGACATATAAACAAACACCCCAACTATGAGCTGTTTGCCTGATGTTGCTATGCCGATTATATTCATCATGTTGTTGTTCTTTTATGTTTATTGAATGAACAAACCTTATTTAAAAACCAAACGGCCCAGCTAAAAGATTGGTGTGGGTGTGTGTGTTTTGTGTTGTGCGTGTGTGTGTTGTGTTGTGTGTGTGTTTGTGTGTACGTGTGTTTTCTGTGTGTATGTTTTGTTTTGAGCGTGCGTATTTTGTGCGTGTATGTGTTTTGTGTGTGTGTGTGTGTGCGTGCGTGTTTTGTGCGTGAATGTGTCTTGTGTGTGTTGTATTTTGTGTGTGTTTGTGTGTGTGTGTGTTGTATTGTGCGTGCGTGTTTTGTTCGTGTATGTGTTTTGTGTTTGTTGTATTGTGTGTGTTTGTGCGTGTATGTGTTTTGTGTGTGTGTGTTGCAATGTGTGTGTGTGTTGTATTGTGTGTGTGTATGTCTGTGTATGTCTGTGTGTGTGTGTGTGCAGTCTGCAAGTCGTGCATCCTGAAGTTCCTGGAAACGAGCAAGAACTGCCCGGTGTGTGACGTCATGGTGCACAAAACCAAGCCCCACCTCCACATCAGGTCAGTCCCTCCCTCCCTCCTTCCTTCCTTCCCTCCTTCCCTCCTTCCTTCCTTCCTTCCCTCCTTCCTTCCTTCCTGACGTCATTCCAGACGTCAGTTTCACAGACTGCATGACGTTGAGTCTCGTCTTTATCGTATCTGGCCCTATACCCAGTAATCGATAGAGGTGATGTAGGCTGTTTTGTTACAGAGTCATGAACAGTCTTGGTTTAAACGTTGCTTATTCAACGCACATAAACCATTGACACTGGGGGCTACAGCAAAGTGAGAAAGGCTGTATGACCAGTGGCTTTCCCATTCATTGAATTCCACTTTACAGCTTAGTCTTTAGTGATCGACTATGACTCTCTGACTAGGAGGCTTGACTCGCAGAGTCCTTATGTGCTGCAGCCCTGGGGGCTGGTTGGACTTTGGAGAACATCTCCAACGCTGACTGTCCTTATGCCCGCTTGGCCGAGGGAGTAGGGGTGTGCTGTGGGCAAGGCATCTCCGCTATAATCAAATTTCTGCCCAGTTTCCGAAACAACAGCTGCCTCCTCTGCTGTTTTGGAGGTCATCGTCGAACACGACGGACAAACAAACATACATTCAACACACATACACCACAGAGAACGATACAGCCGAGGAAAGGTATCAAGCTTGTTTTAAGCCTCCAACCCTTGGTTAATTCACATCGTTGCTTAATGGAAAGTCAACTTTTACCTTTACGTATAATTATTTAAAAGCCACGTTTTCACATGTACTTAGCAAACGTAACTTAGGGACAGGTTTCCGTTAAGTTTCTGCGGTACTCAAGAGTGAACAGGAATGGTGATAAATCCTTACCTTGAGGTACGCCTGAATTTGTTCAAAATGAAGAAAGGAAATGAAGAAAAGAGCAAAATCGGAACATCAGAAACAAATAAGCCCTCCATTTTGGATGGCAATCTGGCATTGGTTTTTTTTTGTAAATCAAACCTAGGGTCTTTTAGAAAAGTAGTATGAAATTTAGAGAAAATATATATATGATGTATACGTTGTATAACATTGTAGTTTCTTGGCTAAAAGAGGGGAATGGAGGGTGTTTGAAAGCATGGAAGAAGTAACACACTCAATACACACTCACATACATTATCCTCGAAATAAAAGAATAAAATAAATGAACACACACTGGGACACACCACACACACACACACACACACACACATTTATTTAAAATATATAATATTATATATATATATATATATTATATGGAGAGAGAGAGAGAGGTACATACATACATAGAGAGAGACACACACACACGTGAACACACACACACACACACACACACTCGTGAACACACACACACACACACACACACACACACGTGTACACACACTCGCACACACGTGTACACACACACACTCACACACACCCCACTTACAACAAAAGAAAACTTTTTTTTTAAACAACAACCGTGAAACATTAACGAGAGTCATATTTGTGCAATAAATGTTTCATCAGTTATACTTGGTAAACAAAAGATAGTGCCAGTCTCCCACACACTTTCCTTTCTTCTCGATGCAAACTTCAAACACCCTCTGGGTATAGACTAGTATTATACTACTTCAAAACTAACGATTCTGACGGCGTGCGTGTGTGTGTGTGTGTGTGTGTGTGTGTATGCACGTGTGTGTGTGTATGCACGTGTGTGTGTGTGTTTGCGTGTGTGTTTGCAGGTCAGACAAAACACTGCAGGACTTGGTATACAAACTGGTTCCGGGGCTGTACAAAGGTCAGCCACTGACGGATGGATGGATTTGTTGATTGATTGGTTGGTTGGTTGATTGGTTGGTTGATGCGTTGATTGATTGATTCATTGGTTGGTTGGTTGGTTGATTGATTCATTGGTTGGTTGATTCGTTGGTTGATTGATTCATTGGCTGGTTGGTTGATTGATTGGTTGGTTGGTTGATTGATTCATTGGCTGGTTGGTTGGTTGGTTGATTGTTTGGTTGGTTGATTGGTTCTTTGATCCCCAGTTTTCTCTTGGGGCTCTCTTTGTGTCTTATGGGGGGGGGGGGGGGGGGGGGGGGGATGAGAGCCTAGTGGTTAAAACATTGCGCTCGCAATCTGACAACCCGGGTTCGATTCCCGTTCAAAGGGATATTTTCCCCAGAAGAACATCTACGCAGACTCCACTCTCCCCAAAAGTCCTTCGGATGAGACTATAAACCCGAGGCCCTGTGTGCGCGAACTCAAGCAGAACATCTTTCGCACACGTTAAATCCTGTTCCGCTTTTCGTAAGAGTAGGCCATTGTGTGCCGGTAGGAACAGGTGACAGAATTTACAAAACCGCATACGCACGGGGACTGGATGTAAAAAAGCACATAAGTGCTTACTCCATTATCCTCTATAAAAGAATAAAATAAAAAAATTGTTTTCTCTCTGTGTTGTCTTTCTGTTTTTTTTCTTCTTCTCTCTCTATCTCGTTTTTGTCTCTGTCTCTCTCTGTGACGAAAGCTTATGCAATAAAATCATCGAAATCTCTCTCAAGTCTCTCTCTCCCTCTTCTCTCCTCCTTCCTCTCTCTCTCTCTCTGTCTCTCTATGCCTCTCTGCCCTCTCTCTATCTATCTCCAGATATAGCCCAAAATAATGTTCTCTGTGTGTCTCTTTCTCTGGACGAAAGCTTTATGCACTAAAATCATCGAAATCTCTTTCTCTCTCTCCTCTCTCCCTCTCTCCCCCTCTCGCTTGCTCTCTCTCTTCCCCCCTCTCCGTCTCACTCTGCCCCACTCTCTCTCTATATCTATCTCCAGATATTGCCCAAAATAATGCTCTTTCTCTCTCTCTCTCTCTCTCTCTCTCTCTCTCTCTCTCTCTCTCTCTCTCTCTCTCTCTCTCTCTCTCTCTGGACGAAAGCTTTATGCAATCAAATCATCGAAATCTCGGTTTGTCTCTCTCCCTCTGCTCGCTCCGCCCCCCGACCCCCTTCTAATCTCTCTCTGCTCCCCTTTCTCTTGCTCCCCACTTACATTCTTTCTCTCTCTTGTTTCTTTCTCTCTTCTCTTCATTCTCTCTCTCTCTCTCTCTCTCCAGATATTCCAGATCTTTCTCTGTGTTACGTTGCGAAGCCTTAGAATAAATTCAAATCTCTTCTTTTTTCGTCATCATCTGTCTCATCGCTACTCTCTCTCTTGTCTTGTATCTTGCGCCCCCTATGTATCTCGATATGTTGATGTATATCGTGTTGTGTTACTGTCTTCTCGTGGTCGAATGTTTATTTGCATTATATTATTAATTTCTTTGTCTCTTGTTCGCGTACTCTAATACACTCATGTGCTTTTTTCTCTTCGATCCCTGTTCTTCTCCGGTATTGTAAAATTCTGTTCCTGTTAAGAGACACACGGTGGCCTACTGTAAATGTCGAATCATTTTCGTGTGTGCAAGTTCTCGTGCGTTGCACTGGTGCTCGGTTTATGTCATCGGGACGTGAGCATGTGTGATGTGTGGTGTGCGTGTGTGTGTGTATGCGTGCATGTGTGTTGTGTTCCAGCGTTGCATTATATGATTCAAGACGTTTTTGAATTATATAATGAGTGTGTGAATTTATGTGGTGTGGATTTCATCGCGGAGGAGATGAAAGGAGAAGAGACTGCCCAACATCCTGATGGTGAGTGTCTGCTTTTCTTTGCTTCGCTTTGCTTTAAAACCGGCAGTATCCCCGAAATCGGAATGCAAACGCCGAAATCTCACCATTGGTGAATTTACCTCAGAGCTCTAGCCCAGGAATAAAAACAAAAAACAAAAAAAATGAAGACTGCTGATTTGAAGAAGAAAAAACTTGCTGATTTGATAGTAGTGTAAATGTCTAAAACTGAATGACCCAAGAGTAGTGGTAACTTATAGCTTTTTAAAAATTTATACAGCTGTAATGTTCAGTTATGTGCAAGTGTCTTGTGTGTGTGTGTGGGGGGGGGGGGGGGGGGGGGTGGGGGGGGGGATGAACGTTATGTGTGCGTGCCTAGTTATGCGTCTGTGTGAACTAGTCAGTGTCAAGAGAAAATTCAATGTCATAATTTCTCTGCAGTGTCGGTGTGATGAATTTAGTTTCGTTCCTCCGAGGTGGGTGAGATGTTTTTTTGCGTGTGCGACCATGTTGGGCCACCAGGTAGCCGCATTTCGACTTCGGGAATGATGACTGAACTCGACAACATGTACCAGTGTCACTGTGTGAACGTTGTGTGGGTTTGGTTTTTGTTTTGTTTCTTTCTTTTTTTTCGGCGTTTGTTCTTACTGACAGGTTATGGCCTACTCTTCTGAAAAGCAGAACAGGTTTTTAATGTGCGCGTAAGATGTTCCGTATATATGCTGTTTCGCTCTCTGGGCTTCAGTTTGTAGTCTCATCCGAAAGACTTTTGGGGTGGGGTGGGGTAGGGTGAGGTGGAGTGGAATGGAGTCGGCACTGATGCAATTATGATGATGATGATCATATGATGATTATTAGTGTTATTATTGCTGATGTTAACTCCAGGAGAAAAATCCCTTTGAAACGGACAGGGGCCGTCTCGTTGGTGGATTGAACCCGGGTTCGATCCTCGGCCGCCAGAGAGCGAGCGTATCGCTTTTAACCACTAGGCTATTCCACTCCCCGCAGTGGTAAAAAAATGAATGTTCGCGTGTTAGGTGGGGGGAGAGAGAGAGAGAGAGAGAGAGAGTGTGTGTGTGTGTTGTGTGTGTTGTTGTGTGTGTGTGTGTGTGTGTTGTGTGTGTCTCTGTGTGTGTGTGTCTGTGTGTGTGTGTGTGTTGTGTGGTTATCAGAGTACGTGAAGCCCAGTGATAGTGGCAGAGTTGGTGTGGAAGTGGTTTTTTATTTTATTTTATTCTTTTATATCAAGGATAACGGAATAAGAACTTTTGTGCTTTTTTTTTTACATCCAGACCCCGCGTGTATGCGGTTTTGTAAATTGTCATCAGTTCCCACCGGCACGCAATGGCCTACTCTTAGCGAAAAGCGGAACAGGATTTAACGTGTGCGCAAGATGTTCTGTTCTGCTTGAGTTCGCGCACACGGGGCCTCGGTTTATAGTCTCATCCGAAGGACTTTTAGGGGAGAGTGGAGTCTGCACTGATGTTAACTCCAGGGGAAAATATCCCCCTTGAACGGGAATCGAACCCGGGTTGTCAGATTGCGAGCGCAATGTTCTAACCACTAGGCTATCCTTTGTGTGTGTGTGTGCACTCTCGCGCGCGTGCGCGTGGGTGCATGCGTGCAAGTGTTTAACTGACTGGTGTGTGTGTGTGTGTGCGTTGTGTTGGTCGTGTGTGTGTGTGTGGTGCGTGTGTGTGTTGTGTGTGCGTGTGTGTGTGTGTGTGTGTGTGTGCGTGCGTGTGTGTGTGTGTGTGTGTGTGGTGTGCGTGTGTGTGTGTGTGTGTGTGTGTGAGGAGCGCCGTGAAGATGGGGGAGGAGAGGGGGGATGAGACGGCGGAACGTATCCTGTACTCCAAAGAGGACACCTTCAGTCTGGCCCTTCACTTCTGTAGCCGGTCAGTCTCTCATCGCTGTCTGTCTGTCTGTCTGTCTGTCCGTCTGTCTCTGTCTGTCTGTCTCACTCTCTCTCTCTCGCATCCCTGTCTCTTATTTGTCAGTATCCCTGCCTGTCTGTTTCTCTGTCTGTTTCTCTGTATTCCAGTCTGTGTCGCTGTTTGTATTCCTGTCTGTTTCACTGTCTGTAACTCTGTTTCACGGCATGTCTCCCTGTTTCACGGTATGTATCCCTGTTTCACTGTGTGTATCCCTGTTTCACTGTGTGTATCTCTGTTTGTTTCGCTGTGTGTATCTCTGTTTGTTTCATTGTCTGTATCTCTGTTTGTTTCGCTGTCTGTATCTCTGTTTGTTTCACTGTATGTATCCCTGTTTCACTGTATGTATCCCTGTTTCGCTGTCTGTATCTCTGTTTCACTGTCTGTATCTCTGTTTCACTGTCTGTATCTCTGTTTCACTGTATGTATCTCTGTTTCACTGTATGTATCCCTGTCTGTTTCACTGTATGTATGTCTCTGTTTCACTGTATGTATATCTCTGTTTCACTGTATGTATCCCTGTCGTGATTCACTGTATGTATCCCTGTCTGTTTCACTGTATGTATCCCTGTCTGTTTCACTGTATGTATCCCTGTCTGTTTCACTGTATGTATATCTCTGTTTCACTGTATGTATCTCTGTCATGTTTCACTGTATGTATCCCTGTCTGTTTCACTGTATGTATCCCTGTCGGTTTCACTGTCTGTATCCCTGTCCTTTTCACTGTCTGTATATCTCTGTTTCACTGTATGTATCCCTGCCTGTTTCACTGTATGTATCTCTGTCTGTATCACCGTCTGTATCTCTGTTTCACTGTGTATCTGTTTCACCGTCTGTATCCCTGTTTCACTGTGTATCTGTTTCACCGTCTGTATCCCTGTCTGTATCTCTGTTTCACTGTATGTATCTCTGTTTCACTGTATGTATCTGCCTGGTTCACTGTCTGTATCCCTGTCTGTTTCACTGTATGTATCTCTGTTTCACTGTCTATTTGTTTCACTGTCTGTCCGTGCCCCTGTTTGTTTCCTGGTCTGTCTGTAGATTGATCTGCATAACTCTGTCTGTCTGTTTCTGTATTGTCTATTGGGGATGGTGACGATGATGGTGATGATGATGGTGGTGATGATGACGGTATCTATGTGGCCAACGTTTCAGAGGGCTAAGGGACTAGCGGGATGATGAAAATGATGATGCTGACCATGATAATGGTGGTGGTGGTGGTGATGATGATGATGATGATGACAGTATCTTTGTGGCCAATGTTTCAGGGCTAAGGGATACGGAGTTGATGTGCTGAATGTAAGTGGTTGTGATGATGATGATGAGATGAGATGACAGTATGCTTGTGGCCAATGTTTCAGAAGTGGCTAAGGGACTAGCGCGAGTGATGATAGTGAGATGCAATGTATGTGATGACGACAGTATCGATGTGGCCAGTGTTTCAGAAAGCTAAGGGACGAGTCCGGTGATGATGATGTCGATGTCGATGATGCAGATGATGACAGTATCTGCGTGGCCAATGTTTCAGAAGTCTAAGGTTCGAGTGGGGCGATGATGATGATAGTGATGATGCAGATGATAATGATGATGATGACAGTATCTGTGTGGCCAGTGTTTCAGAGGGCTAAGGGACGAGTCCTGTGATGATGATGATGATGATGATGATGGTGATGATGATGCAGATGATGATGGTGATGATGACAGTATCTATGTTTCAGAGGGCTAAGGGACGAGTGGGGTGTACGTACGCTGAGTCTGCCGGAAGGTGACGGCCTCCACACCAGAGGTCAGCCATTTTCTCTGCTTGTCTGTCAGCTTGTCTGTCTGTCTGTCAGCTTGTCTGTCTGTCAGCTTGTCTGTCTGTCAGCTTCTTTGTCTGTCTGCCTAACTTCATGTCAAGTCATTTTTTCTCTGCTGCCATACCTCTGTGTCGGTTTGTCTATCTGTTCATGTCGGCTTGTCTATCTGTTCATGTCGGCCTGTGTGTCAGCTTGTCTGTCTGTTCATGTCGGTTTGTCTGTCAGCTTGTCTGTCTGTTCATGTCGGTTTGTCTGTTCATGTCGGCCTGTCTGTTCATGTCAGTTTGTCTGTCTGTTCTTGTCAGCTTGTCTGTCTGTTCATGTCAGCTTGTCTGTCTGTTCTTGTCAGCTTGTCTGTCTGTTCTTGTCAGCTTGTCTGTCTGTTCATGTCGGCCTGTCTGTTCATGTCAGTTTGTCTGTCTGTTCTTGTCAGCTTGTCTGTCTGTTCATGTCGGTTTGTCTGTCTGTTCATGTCAGTTTGTCTGTCTGTTCATGTCGTTTGTCTGTCTGTTCTTGTCGGTTTGTCTGTTCATGTCAGCTTGTCTGTCTGTTCTTGTCAGTTTGTCTGTCTGTTCATGTTGGTTTGTCTGTCTGTTCATGTCGGTTTGTCTGTCTGTTCTGTCAGTTTGTCTGTCTGTTCATGTTGTTTGTCTGTCTGTTCTTGTCGGTTTGTCTGTTCATGTCAGCTTGTCTGTCTGTTCTTGTCGGTTTGTCTGTCTGTTCATGTTGGTTTGTCTGTCTGTTCATGTCGGTTTGTCTGTCTGTTCATGTTGGTTTGTCTGTCTGTTCATGTCGGTTTGTCTGTCTGTTCATGTCAGTCATTATTTTCTGCCTACCTACCTCTGTGTGTCGGCATGTCTGTCTGTCTGTTCATGTCAGCCAGCTTTCTCTGTTTACTTACCTGTTGTCTTTGTTGTAATGAATAATGGTATTGTGTTTATGTCTGCCCGTGTATAAGTGTGTTACCAGCAGACATTGAACAGTATGAACAATATTGCAGCTACAGCTTATGCTTATGATGATAATGATTATGATGATAATGATAGAATATTGGTATAGACTGTAGTACAGTCATTTCTGGCATCTGAAAGTGCTTTGCTCTGTAAAGAGTAGAGGTTATAATACACAAACCTCGTTCACGCGTGCCACACACACCACACACACACACACACACACACATATGCACACACACAAAGGAGTAGAAAGTACAGACAGATACAATACTGTAGGAAAGCTAGAAGAGGTATGTTTCCTCTGTGGTTTGGAAGGAAAACAGAATGGACTATGAGGGGAAAAGGAAAGGTAGTGATTTCCCGATTTCCTCTGCAGAAAAAGCAAAAACTCATGCACCATGCTTTTCTCTGGGAAATAGAAAACTTTGGAAAACCTCGTGCTTTTCTTTGGGAAATAAGACAACTTTGGAAAACTTCATGCTTTTGTCTGGGAAATCGACAACTTTGGAAAACCGTATAACGGTTATGTAGGTGGGCAAAGGAAGCTTTATGGGGTTTTTTTTCCAAAAGAAAAGCCCTGCTTTGAATTTGATTTCGTGTTTGACAGGAAGCCAGTGCAGCAATTGTCAGAAATGTTAAAAAAAAAAAATATATATATATATATATCCACATTGTGTGATGTTGATGTGGAAGTATAATGACAATGACAAATTCTTTTTCTTCGAGGATAATGAATAAGCACCCATGTGCTTTGTTTCATCCAGTCCCCGCCCTTAGGGATATATCAGAGAGAGAGAGAGAGAGAGTGTGTGTGTGTGTGGTGTGTGTGTGTGTGTGTGTGGTGTGTGTGTGTGTTGGTGTGGAATTGAGCCTAAGACTGTTCGAGGTTTTTGTCCATGTGAAGTGTGGCTGTGAGATAATAATTTTAAAAAAGACCCTGGGCTGTAGTGATAATGTCAGCCCTTGTGTGAAAGCAAGGGTTATGATGTAAGTGATGTAACAGGCTGAAGAGGCTGACAAAGGACAGGAGTGTGTGTGTGTATGTTTGTGTGTGTATGTTTATGTTTTTTTGTTTGTTTGTTTTTTTATCGAGGATAATGGAATAAGCACTCATGTGCTTTTTTTACATCCAGTCCCCGTGTGTATGCGGTTTTGTCAATTTTGTCATCTGTTCCCACCGGCACACAATGGCCTGCTCTTTCGAAAAGCGCTACAGGATTTAACGTGTGCGCAAGATGTTCTGCGTGCGTTCGCGCACGGGGCCTCGGTTTATAGTCTCATCCGAAGGACTTGTGTGTGTATGTATGTTTGTATGTGTGTGTATATATATGTGTGTGTGTGTGTGTATGTATATGTGTATATATATTACTTACTTAATCCTCTTCATCCCATGTGCCGGGACACAAGGCGCCAACAAAATCCCTCCAGCCTTTTCTGTCTTGGGCAAGCCAGCTCAATTCATTCCAGGTCTTGCCCGCCTCTCTCATCTCCTCCTCTACTGTCCTCCTCCAAGTGCCGAGTGGTCTGCCTCGTTTCCTCTTCCCTGGTGGTGCCCATCTCAGCGCAGTATGAGGGAGTCTGTTCTTGCCCATTCGGAGAGAGTGTCCCAGCCACCTCCGTTTTACCTCGGCCACAATATTGTTGATGCCGGTGCGCTTTGACACTTCCCTGTTGGTGACATGCTGCTGCCAGTGAAGTTTCAGGATTCGGCGAAGACGCCTTTCTTCAAAGCCTCTGAGCCTGCTCTTAATCTTCTTGTTGGTTCTCCATGTCTCCGAGGCGTATAGGAGTACTGAGCGTACATTGGACTTGTAGATCTTCAACTTGGTTTTGGTTTGCAGGACAGTTGGTTTCCAGATGTTTTTCTCAACCCACTAAATGCTCGGGCATATATATATTATATATATATATATATAATTATGTGTCTGTGTGCGTGTGTGTGTTGCAGGCAACCCAGAGTGTCCGATACCTACAGTGTTCAGCAGGAGTGACGGTGCTGATCCTCAAGAGATTTGTCCGCTATAAGTACGAGCTGTCCCCCCACTACCATGTAAGTGCCTTTCTGGGATGGTTAGGGTTTGTTGTTGGTTTGTTGCTGTTGTTGTTGTTGTTGTTTTGGGGGGTTGGTGCAGTTTGACTTCAATATTTCTGTGTGAGTGGTGGTCTTGATTTCAATATTTCTGTGTGAGTGGTAGTCTTTTTTTTTCCCCATTTCGGTGAAGTTTTTACTTTGGCATTTCTTTGTAAGTGGGGTTTTTTTTGGTTTGTTTGGTGATGGTTTATTTCGTATTATCTGTGTAGGTGGCTTTTTTTCTTTCTTTTTTCGGTTTAGTGTAAGTGGGGTTGTTGGTGGGGGGGGTTTTGGGGGGAGGGAGGCGGATGTTTAAGTTTGATTGTATCTACCGTATTTTGATGAAGGCAAGCAACAAGGTGGTTGGTATATTGTTCATTACCCACACGTGTTATTGCTGTACTACCTCGTCTCTACCGTGTAGTTATTGTGTCTCCCATAATGATCCGGATACTGCAATATGCCAGCAGTTATATATAATCAACGGACACTTTTGTCACGTTGTATAATAATTACCGTCATGACAGGGTCGGTCACGACACTCTTGACTGTGCCGAAGTCACTCTTTGTCACATCCTCTGATGACCAGAACTTTGCAGCTGCGTTCGTTCGTTTTAGAAATCAGATTTCGTTTTGATATTAGTACGATTATAGCTTTTAACTTGCCGCTTTATGATTCCGTTCATGGATGACCGAGACTGCCATAGCTTACTGTCCAGAGAGGCGCTCAAGTTTTGTTTTGTCCTGTCTTTCATTCCCCGAAGTCGGAATGCGGCTACCTTGGTAGTGGGTGGAAACGGTCGCGTTCGCAAAAATTCACCATTGGTGAAACCTCGGAGTTCTAGCCCAAAAAATAAACGAAGACAACAATAACCTGTCAAACTTTAGACTCCCCCGTGGGGGGGGGGTCAGTATAAATAGCATCCCCACATTCTGGAAAAATCTGTGTTTAAAATGTCCTCTTTTCTATCACTCTCTTTTGTTTCTGCCTTGTTCCTTTTCTTCCTGTCACCACCTCCTTGTTTGTCTGTCTTCTGCCTTCTTGGTCCGTTCTCCTGCCCTTTTTTTTTTTCTTCAAGAAAGACTTAGAAGATAACTATTCTCTCTCTCCTGCTGAAGTCGGATGCGCTGGGCCTGACTTGTCAGGCGCTTAACGGCAGCGCGACCGCATTTTCGCTCATATAACGGACAACAATAGTTGCTGTCTTGAGCGTTCGACGACGAAGAAGAAGAATACAGAATAAGCGATAGATGTAATCAGTCAGGTAGTCCTGTTTACGACAGGAAATGAACGAACGTTTTTCGATAGTCTGGACATACAAAATGGCGGAGGGCCAAAAAGCGGAATAGATTGGGTTTTTATCAACACTGACCGTCTGTTTGTGGGTTTTTATCAACACTGACCGTCTGTTTGCCCGTTCACAGAAAGTATTCAGCACTCGTCAAGTATTTTCTTTGTTTTTCCTGGATATGTCAGAATGGAGATTTTTTTTTTGGGGGGGGAGGAGGGGTATGTATTTTTCTTAAAGGAAACTGGCAGATACACACTAGGTGATAGATTTTGGTCTCTCTGTTCTCCATGTCGGTAATCCATCTTTTTTGTGTGTGTTTTGTTTCGTTGTTGTTCATCGGCTAGAGCTACGAGGTACACCAATGATGAGAGTTTTGCGTATGCGACCGTTTTTGCCCATGGCTATGATTAGTGTTATATATATATATATATATATAATACATATATATATATATATATATATATATACATATATATATATATATATATATATAATCTCCAACAATATTGTAGTTCATCTCTGGTGAGCACGTCTTTCTTCGTCTCTCCGTTTTGTGTGTGTGTGTGTATAAAAACGGGATAGCCTGGTGGTTAGCGTGATGCGCTCGTGATCTGCTGACCCGGGTTCGATTCCCGTTCAAGAGGATTTTTCCTCTGGAGTTAACATCAGTGCAGACTCCACTCTCCCCAAAAGTCCTTCAGATGAGACTATAAACCGAGGTCCCGTGTGCGAACGCACGCGGAACATCTTACTTACACGTTAAAACCCGTTCCTCTTTTCGGAAGAGTAGGCCATTGTGTGCCGTTGGGAACGGATGACAATTACAAAACTGCATACACACGGGGACGAGATGTTAAAAAAAAAAGCACACGGGTGCTTATTCCATTATCCTAGAAATAAAAGAATAAATTAAAAAAAAATTAACACACACACACGCGCACACACACACGCACACACACACACCTCGTCGATTAATCCCTCAATTTTTGTCTCATGAATTCTGTAATCGCTTATCGTGGATGAGTCGACATTTCATAACATCAGTAACAGGCGCGCGTTACGTAATCATTCCGTGTCCGTGTCATTGCATAATGATCATTAGAATACAACCTGAATATGCGCCACCCGTATGGTTGACCCGGGTGTTGATAGGAGGAGCGACAGTAGAGTTGGTTGTGAAGCCTGTTTTTCTGCCCCGAAGTCGGAATGCAGTTACCTTCATGGTGGGTGAAAACGGTCACATACACACAATATCGCCTGTGGAGAATGTAGGAGATGTAGCCGAGGAACTAAAAGACTCGCACATACACACACGCACATATATAAAACACACACACAGGCACACACAACACACACCACACACTTACACGCACAACATACACACATGATTACACCATACACACACATACATACAACACACACAACACACATGCACGACAGACACACATATACATACACACATAATAATAATAATAATAATAATAATAATGTATGGAATTTATATACAAAATACGTACACATACATACATACACACATACTCACAAACACACATACACAAACACAACACATACATTTCACTCAAACACACACATACACACACACACCACACGCATACACCACACCACACACACATACACACACACCACACACACATACACACACACCACACACCACACACACATACACACACACAACACACACAAAACACACACACACAAAACACCACACACATACAACACCTTACACACACGACACACACACACACACGACACACACACAACCCCATACACACAACACACACACCACACACACATACCACACATACACACACACCACACACACACATACACACACAACACACACCACACACACATACACACAAAACCCAACACAAAAAAAACACCACCCCCACAACACACACACACACACACACACACACACAAAACCCCAACACACACACCACACACACACACACCACACACACACACAAAACACACACCAAACACACACACACACAAACACACAACACAACACACATACACACACAAAACATACATACAACACACACCACACCAAAACACCACATACACACACCACACACACACACATACACACAACACACACACCACACCACCCCACACCCACACACACACACACATACACACACCACACACACACCACACACACACACATACACACAACCACCCCACAACACACCCCACACACACACAACACACTTGTAGGCATCAGTCAGTCTCGTAGTAAGACTATGGATTGCCGTCTAGGTGTTTAACTCCAGAGCGCAAAGCCGGGGTAAGTCAGTATGGAGGACAACTGTTACCCATGCAGCAGACACCCCCCCCTCCCCCTCTCCCTCTCTCTCTCTCGCTCTCCATCTCTCTCGCTCTCTCTCTCTCTCTCGCTCTCCTCCTCTCTCTCTCTTCTCTCTCCCCCTCCTCTCTCCCCTCTCTCTCTCTCTCTCTCCTCTCTCTCTCCTCCCCTCATCTCCTCCTCTCTCTCTCTCTCTCTCTCTCTCTCTCCACGTCGCTGGAATGGTCCATTAAAAGGCAATCGCCGATACACAGGGTTCCAGTGCCGTCGTAGGAGTTGCCAGAACGATGCTGTATACAGCTCTTAAGATAGGCGCTAGGTGTCGTTTGTTGGGGTGTTTTTTCGTTCCTCCACAACTCTCTCTCTCTCTCTCCCCTCTCTCTTCTCTCCCCTCCTCCTCTCACCCTCCTCTCCTCCTCCCCCTCTCCTCTCTCTCCCCCCCTCTCTCTTCTCTCTCCCCTCTCTCTCTCTCCTTCCTCCCTCTTCTCTCCTCTCTCCCTCCCTCTCCCCCTCTCTTCTCTCCCTCTCTCTCATCTCCTTCCCCTCCTCTCCTCCCCCTCTCCCTCCTCTCCCTCTCTCTCCTCCCCCTCCCTCTCTCCCCTCTCTCTCCCCCTCTCTCTCCTCTCTCTCTCCTCCCTCTCCTCTCTCTCCTCCCTCCCCTCGCTCCCCTCTCCCCCCTCTCTCTCTCTTCTCCCCCCCTCTCTCTCTCTCCCCCCCTCTCTCTCTCCCCCCTCTCTCTCTCCCCCCCCTCTCTCTCCCCCCTCTCTCTGTCCCCCCCCTCTCTCTCTCCCTCTCTCTCTCTGTCCCCCCCTTCTCTCTCTCCCTCTCTCTCTCCCCTCTCTCCCTCTCTCTCTCTCTCACCCTCTCTCCCTCCCTCCCCTCTCTCTCTCTCCCTCCCTCCCTCCCCCCTCTCCCCCTCTCTCTCTCTCCCCCCTCTCTCTCTCTCCCCCCTCTCTCTCTTCCCCCCTCTCTCCCTCTCTCTCTCCCTCCTCTCTCTCATAGTGAGATCCATGTGTATGTGATCCGGTCCCCCCCCCCCCTCCCCCTTCCGTCATATAGGTATCCGCGTTCCGACCTCCAGGATGGTGTGCCTGTGTGCACGCTTGAGTTTTCTTTTACTTTGTCATCCTCGCCTACCGGCACACAATGGCCTACTCTTCCGAAAGGCGGAACGGGTTTTTAACGTGTGCGCAAGATGTTCACATTTCACATAATTATAATAAACCGTCATCAGATCAACCATCATTTCTATGCCGATCACTCTCAGATTCTTTAGCAGTGAAACACCTGAAAACCTGCCTTCTCTCTCTCTTGACAAATATGGACTACTGCCTTCAAGATATCCAAACTGGATGATACAGAACAAGTTACCAGCTAAATGCAGATAAAACCGAAGCCATGCTTGTAGGGACCAAACACAATCTCTCTCCCATTACAACAGCTTCAATAGAATTCGGCAATACATCAGTCCCTCTATCCACTGCTGTGAAGTATCTAGGTGTTGTTATCGACAACACATTCTCCATGCAAAAATTCATCACCCAGGCCTGCCAATTTTGGTACTATCAATTACGGCGTATTAGTGCAATTCGAAAGCACCTGTCCACTGATGCAACATCCAAACTAGTCACCTTTTGTCATTTTCTCTCTCTCTCTCTCTCTCTCTTCTCTTTCTTCTCTCTCTCTCCCTCTCTTCTCACTCACTCACCTTCCTCATCTCTCTCCTCATCTCTCTCTCTCTCTCTCTCTCTCTCTCTCTCTCTCTGTGTTTGTATCTCGCTCTGTCTCTGTCTGTCTCTCTTCGCTTAATACCGTAAACCCTTGTCATTGGCGTTCCCTCTGTCTATCTCTCTCTGTCTGTCTCTCTCTGTCTGTCTGTCTCTCTCTCTCCAGCCCTGGTGGGTTTTTTCTTTTTTGGCTGCTTTTCAAACATATTGCTTGTGCTTTAGTGTTGACTTTTTTTTTTGCTGGATTTTTTTTTGGGGGGAAAAAGTAATTTAAATTGTACTTAAAATCTATTACTCTCGGTAAGTAAATATTTTCCTCTCTCTCCTTCTCTCCCTCCTTCTCTCCTCCCTCACTCCCCCCCTTCTCTCCCTCTCTCCCTCTCACTCCTCCCCCTCTCTCCTCTCCCCCTCCCTCTCTCTTTCTGTCTCTCTCTCTCTCTCTCCATCCTCTGCAAATCAGCCCCCAGCCTTGTTCTCTCAGAGCGGCATTTTGAAGCCAAATGCTACTGGGGTTCTTTTCTCCTTTTTTCTCTCTTGAAGGGAGTAGCAGGGGTGGGGAGGGGTGGAGGGTGTTGTTGTTAGAACTCAGCTGTTCAAGGTCGCGCTACTAGGGGGATATGGTCATCTTACTTGGTTTGGTGGTGATTTTTGTTGTTTTTTTTCTTCCCATTTGGCGGCAGAGTGTCTCGAGTGATGTGTCTGGTTGCTTGACGCGTTTGTTTGTACACGTGTAGTAGTAGCAAGAGAGAAAAATGGTGAGCAGCGACGGGATTGCAGCCGTGTGTGTGTGTTGTGTGTTGTGTGTTGTGTGTGTGTGTTGTGTATTGGAGGGGTGTTGTGTGAGTTTGTTTAATTTTTATTTAGTTTTAATTTTTTTTTTTTATATCGAGGATAGTGGAATAAGCACTTGCGTGCGTGTGGTTTTTTTTTTACATCCAGACCCCGTGTGTATGCGGTTTTGTCAATTTTCGTCATCTGTTCCCAACCGGCACACAATGGCCTACTCTTACGAAAAGCGGAACAGGATTTAACGTGTGCGCAAGATGTTCTATGAGTTTGTGTGTGTTTGTTTTATTTTCAGGATGATGGAATAAGCACTCGTGTGCTTTATTTTACATCCAGTCCCCGTGTGTATGCAGTTTTGTAAGTTTTGTCATCCGTTCTCACCGGCACACAATGACCTACTCTTACGAAAAGCGGGTTTTAACGTGTGCGCAAGGTGTCTTGCGTGCGTGCGTATGTGTGTGTGTATTTGTGTTTATTTTATTATTTTTAAAATTCTTATATGTCAAGGATAATGTGTGTGTATATTTTTTAAAATTCTTTTATTTCGAGGTGTGTATGTTTGTGTGTTAATTTTTTTAAATTCTTGTATGTCGAGGATAATGTGTGTATACATATATATAGATATATATATTTTTTATTTTTTTATTTCGAGGAGGGCGTGTGTGTGTTACTCTGGGTGGGTGTGTTTTATTATTATTTTTTTTAATCTTATATTTTAGTGATAATGTGTGTATATTTTTTGTTCTTTTTTTTGAGGATAGTGTGTGTGCGGGGGGGGGGGGGGGGGGGGGGGGGGGTTGCGTGCGTGTAAATGTGTGTTAAGAACAGCTTAATTTGATGTGCGTGCACACAGTTTGTGTTTTTTTTAATGAATGGAGAGATCCTCAATCTGTCGTTTCCATTTCCACAAGACCACTCATCTCAGCCTCATGTTTCTCTCCCTCCCTCCCTCCCCTCCTTTCTTTCTCTTCTCTTCTTCCTTCCCTCTCTCCCTCCCACTCTCTCTCTCGCTCTCTCTGTCTCTCCTTCCCTCCCTCCCCTTCCCTCCCTCCCTCTCTCTCTCTCTCTCTCATCTCTCCCCCTCTCTCTCTTTCTGTCTCTCTCCCTCCCTCTCTCCCTCTTCCTCTTTCTCTCCTCTCTTTCTCTCTCTCCCCCCCCCCCCCCACCACCCCTATCTCTCCTGCCTAAGATGTCTTTCTCAGGCTTCACCTCTGACCCCACCCCCCTCACCCCCTTCCCACCATCACCACTACCACCGCCACCTCGCCCGCCCACTCAACCTCTTTCCTTCCTTCCCTCCCTCTCCCCTCTCCCCCCCCCCCCCCCCCCCCCCCTTTCTTTTTCTTTTTCTTTTTTCTTTTTTTTCTCGTTTTTCTTCAGCTCCTAGTCAGTCCTTCTCCTTCTTCTTCTTCTTCTTCTTCTTTTCCTTCTTCTTCTTCTTCTTCTTCTTCTTCCTCCTCTCCCAGTCAGGCCGTGTGTGTCTCCTTCAGCTACAAAGATGGAGAGAAGAAGAAAGAAAGGAGAGGAGGAGGAGGAGGAGGAAGGTAGGGGAGGAGGGGGAGCAAAGCAGACGATAGACAGCAGCGGTGGAAGGGAGGGAGGGGAGGGGAGGGGTGTGGGTGTGTGTGTGTGGGGGGGGGGGGGGGGGGGTTGGGTTGGGGGCGAGTGGAGGTGTTGGATGGCAGTGGTGTCTTTTTTTGCCCTGTGACGTGAGGACAGCGGCGCTGTTATTGATCTTCCTGCCTGCCTCCCTCCTCCATTCTCCCCACTCTCTCTGTCCCTCAATGTATTTCTAATCTTCCTCTCTCTCCACCACCCCCCTCCCTCCCTCCCTCCTCCTTCCCCACCCCCCCCCCACTCCTCGTCACAGCTGGTCACCTCCCTCTCTCTCTATCTCTCTCTCTCTCTCTCACACACTCTCTCTCTCTCCCAGAATCCCAACTCCCATCTCTGCGCGCGCATGCTCTCTCTCTCGCTCTCTCTCTCTCTCTCTCTCTCTCTCTCTCTCCTCTCATCTCTCTCTCTCTCTCTCTCTCTCTCTCTCGCTCGCTCGCTCTCTCTCTCTCTCTCTCTCTCTCTCTCTCTCTCTCTCTCTCTCTCTCTCTCTCTCTTCTCTCTCTCTCTCTCACTCTCTCCTTCCCTCCCTCCCTCCCTCCTTCCCTCCCTCCCTCCTCTCTCCCTCCCCCCTCTTCCTCCGTGCGCGCGCGCGTGTGTGCGTGCTTGTTGGGTGGTGTGGGTGAGTGTGCGTGCAGTGGGAAACTAAACTGTCAGGGGAGGCTGGAGTGTCTTTCTGGCTCTGTGTGTGTGAGGGGGGGGGGGGGGGGTTGGAGAGAAGTGTCATTAAAATGATGGGGGAAGGGGGAGTGGGGTGGTGGGGGGGTAGAGGTTCTTTTTTTTTGTTTTGTTTGTTTGCTTGTTTGTTTTCAGTGCCCATGGAGGCGCCATGATGTGTGAGACTGGCAAGCGAGAGTCCGCCTTTGGTTGTTTTTTTTTTTAGTTTGTTTGGGGTTTTTTTTTAAGTCAAGACTTTGGGGTAGTCTGTGAGCATGCGTCAGCTTGTGCGTGCGTATTTCTGTCTGTGTGTGTCGTGTGTGTGTGTGGGTGGTTGATCAGGTAGCAGCGCTGATGTCGTTTGGTTCTGGTCTGTAGAGAGGAGGAAACGGTAAAAATTTACGTCGTGACATCGTTTTTAAGAAGCTAGTTCCACTGCAGCTATATAATATTGTCAGTTATTGTGGCCCCTCCTCCGAACACCATCACCACCACCACCACCAAAGCCTCTAGGCAAATCCTAGGAAGATCAAGTCAGTGACGTGTATACATGCTATGTCACCTAAAGAGATTAAACTTTATGGAAAGAACGCTTTTACCTCTGCCAGCTATACGATCATACAACACAAAATGTGGAATTTTTACTCGGAGTCAGAAAAACTTTGCTAGCTTTCCCGCTATTGTCGCTGGCATTGAGACCCAAACAGAAAAAAAAAGAGAGCCCAAAAATAGTTTTGTTTTTTTCTAGAGAGAAGATGGACCAATGCTTATATGTTTCCTTAATCACAGCTCTACAGGGTTGTTTGTTGTTGTGGTGTGTTGCTGATTCAGGTGGACATTTTTCAGTGTAAACATTGACAGGATCTTTTACACTGTGGACATTTTTCAGTGTAAACATTGACAGGATCTTTACACTGTGGACATTTTTCAGTGTAAACATTGACATGATCTGTACACTGTGTTGTTTCAGGTGGACATGTTTCAGTGTAAACATTGACGTGGTCTGTACACTATGGACATTTTTCAGTGTAAACATTGACATGGTCTGTACACTATGGACATTTTTCAGTGTAAACATTGACATGGTCTGTACACTGTTGTTTCAGATGGACATTTTTCAGTGTAAACATTGACAGGATCTTTACACTGTGGACATGTTTCAGTGTAAACATTGACATGGTCTGTACACTATGGACATTTTTCAGTGTAAACATTGACATGGTCTGTACACTATGGACATTTTTCAGTGTAAACATTAACATGGTCTGTACAGTGTTGTTTCAGGTGGACTTTTTCAGTGTAAACATTGACATGGTCTGTACACTATGGACATTTTTTAGTGTAAACATTGACATGGTCTGTACACTATGGACATTTTTCAGTGTAAACATTGACATGGTCTGTACTCTATGTTGTTGTTTCAGGTGTACATTTTTCAGTGTAAACATTGACATGGTCTGTACACTGTGTTGTTTCAGGTGGACATGTTTCAGTGTAAACATTGACATGGTCTGACAGTACACTGTGGTGTTTCAGGTGGACATTTTTCAGTGTAAACATTAACATGATCTGTACAGTGTGGACATTTTTCAGTGTAAACATTAACACAGTCTGTACACTGTTTCAGGTGGACATGTTTCAGTGTAAACATTGACATGGTCTGACAGTACACTGTGGTGTTTCAGGTGGACATTTTTCAGTGTAAACATTGACATGCTCTGTACATTATGGACATTTTTCAGTGTAAACATTGACATGATCTGTATAATGTGTTGTTTCAGGTGGACATGTTTCAGTGTAAACATTGACATGATCTGTACACTATGGTATTTCAGGTGGACATTTGTCAGTGTAAACATTGACATGATCTGTACACTATGGTATTTCAGGTGGACATTTGTCAGTGTAAACATTGACACAGTCTCCTCACTGTTTCAGATGGACATTTTTCAGTGTAAACATTGACACGGTCTGTACAATGTGTTGTTTCAGGTGGACATTTTTCACAGTGACGAGGCTCTCTGTGATGACTACACCTTGATAGACGTGGCCTACATTTACACGTGGAGAGGGGTCAGTCAGTCTTGTGCTTGTTTTGTTTTGTGTTTTATTTGTTTGTTTGTTGTTTTTGCTGCACCAGCACTCAATTTTCCAGGCAGTTGTGCACACTGAATGAGACACTTTAGAGTTCGAGTTTGAGTGTGAAAAACAAGAGCATATTGAATAGAGTCGTGACAGTGTGTGGTAAAGTTGCTGGTGAGAAACTAAAGGCCTTAAGTGTATTGTATGAACATCAGATGACTAGAAAAGCCAAAGACACTGCCACTGATAAAACACACCTACTTTCACAAACACTACTCATTGCTGCCGTCTGGTAGAAGATACTGGGTGTCCAACAGGAAACCAAACAGAACCAGAAATTATTAATAGTTTTATTGCCAAGTCCATTCAGTTTCTTAAACATAGTTGAATTTCTTCTTTTTTTTTTAAAATAATAGATTTCCATGTCTAACCAAGTACCATTCTACAATAGTGGAAGCATGTGCATACTTCTGAATGAGGAAGAGAGGGAGGAGGGAGGAGAGAGGGGGGGGGAAAGAGAGGGAGTGAGGGGGGGAGGGAGAGAGAGGAAGTGAGAGAGAGGGGGGAGCGAGAGGAGGGAAGGGGAGAGGGAGAGCGAGGGGGGGGAGGGAGAGAGGGGGGGGGGGGGGGGATGGGAGAGGGACAGAAAACGAAATTTTATTTAAAGAAGGTAATAGATTTAAGTACAATGACTTTTTTTCATCCAGCCCTCAAAAAGGAAAAAAGTATTAACACCAAAGCAAAGCAATATATTTGAAAGAAAAAAAATGTAAAGGAAATGGCAAAAGAGAAAATACACCAAGAATGTACAAATACATCAAGAACAATAAGGTAGTAATGTCGTCGCTATCGTCGACGCCAATGTAGTAGTAGTAGTAGAAGTAGAAGTAGTAGTAGTAGTAGTAGTAGTAGTAGAGAAAGGGAGAGAGAGACAGAGAGCGTTTGTCAAAGGGGTCATCATGAAACCAGTGAGCATGTTTCTTACAGTAAGAAAAGCCACACATACATTTTGACAGAAAGTGTCTTTTAACCAATGTATTAAATGAATGTGTGGTGCCATGAATAATGGGGGGATGATTTCATGAAACGTATTGTGTGATTTACATTGTTGTGCAAATTTCTCTACGCTGTTATATACGCTATATGTATGATGTTTGTTGGCGCTGATAAGGTATTTTGTGAGACTTTCTTCAATTTCAATCATGTTCTAGTTTTGCCTTGTCGCTCTTAACACTGTTATTGTTGTCGCGCGCATGTGTGTGTGTGTGCGTGTGCGTGAGCGTGGGTTCATGTGTGAGAGAGAGAGACATAAGTGCTGTCAACTTTGATGTTGTGTGTTATATTAATTTTTATGTATATATTGTTTAAAGCATGTTGTGTGATCTTAAAATGCCACTCATAATTTCTCTATTGAGATAATAAAGTAGGAGTGTGCCTGCAGCGTACATACACATATGTCTGTGAGTGTGTGCACGCACACATACATTGCCTATGCACACGACGTGATAATTATGTATCAGTAAGTTTTTACAGTGCACTGAGTTGTGTAGTGCTGAAGATTTGACAAAGTAAAGTTATGAAGGAATGTTTTTCTTGGGTTTTAAAAAAACAACAACATATTTTCCCTCTTTCCACCCATGATTGCCATGTTTAACATCAATTTCTGTTGGTTTTTAAACTTTTATATCGAGATAATGGTTAAGCAATGTTTTACTCCAGTCCGTGTGTATGTTGTCAATTTTTTCTTCACGATCACACAGGTTCTCGAAAGCAACGATTACGTTGTGCAGTGTTCTCAGCTCGAAGGCCTGGTTAAGTCTATCGAAGACTTGGGTGTCAGCACTGAGTTCGAAATCCCTAGAATTGACTTAGTTGGCAGTGGGAACTGTCACACTCGACATTTGACTTTTTTTGGGGTGGTTACTGCAGGAGAAAAAGACAGGCTGTGTCTGTGTAGTTGTGTGAAGCGTGACATGGTTTGGTTGATGTGGAAACCATGCAGAATGGTAAGTTCAAGCCTTCCTACAACTCCCACCCTCCTCCTGTGTTGCAGAAAGAGCCCTTGAAACTCTGCTTTTCCGTATACGAGCTGGTGACGAAACGCCGCAAAATAGAAAGGGCAGACAACCCCCGACTGCTGGACCTGAAACGACTGTCCAAGCAGGACAGCAGCAAAGCAGACGACAGGAAGGGAGACGTGACCCAGAGCGGCGACCCCCCCAAGGGGGAGGTGAAGGCCGCCGACGTCAGGTCTGACCTGACTGCGGGAAAGGTCAAGCCTGACCCTGACTTCGGCGGGCCTGGGCAGCAGCAGGGCAAAGGTCAGGCTGCAGCGAAGAAGGACGAAGCTGAGCTGAAGAAGGAGTCGGTGAAGGCGGAGGAGGGCAAGAAGGTGAAGGTGAAGGACGGAGGAGAAGCTGCACAGAAAGAGAGAGGGGCATCCGTGCCGGCTCCTTCCTTGCTGAGAATGGCCGTCACCAAGACGCTTGTGCCTGCCCCCATCCCCCCACAACTACACTAACAACAACAACAACAGCAGGCAGCAAAGGAGAAACAGTCGGCAGGGAAACAGCCAGCGCCGGGGACCCCTCTCCTCGCCCGGCCCCTGAAAAGCCGATCCCGAAGTCTGCGGCGACGGCGGCCTCCAGCAAAGAGAGCGGACAACAGTGCCGGGCCACGCCTGAGGGAAGCGGCGGGGGTCTGCAGGCAGCTGGGTCCCTGGCCACGCCTCCCACGCCCGGGGCCGGCAAGAAGGGCGTGAAGAGACCCCTCCCTGAGGAGGAGATCGCGACCGCTACAAGCTGCCCCCGCCAAAAGGAAGAGCGGCGGCTCGTCCAGTCTGCTGCTGCCCGTGGTGACTCTGGCCGCCCTGAAGGCTGACGGCAGCCTCGGTGGTGGAGCAGACCCGGCACGCGGTTGTGGTAGTGGAGGAACCGTGCCCAAAGCGGGGCGGAGCGTCAAGGCGAAGAGCGGCAGTGGCAAAGCCGTGCCCCAGCAGAAAGACGGTGGTGGTGGTGGTGGTGGTGGCGGTGGTGTTGCCGCTGCTGCTGCATCCACGGCCACGCTGACGTCCCGGGAAGTCTCCCAACTGCTGACGTCACAGGTCTCCCAGCTGCTTTCCCAACATCATGCCGTCCAAGCTCAGAGCCTGCACCACCAGGCTGCCCGAACCCTGACGTCACTGCAGGCCTCCCCAGCAGCGCGGGTGCCCAAACCGCTGGCCACGCTGGCGCCCAAACCCCAGCCCCCCTCCACCTCCTCCCCCTCCCCTTCCAAAGTGGACATGTCGGTGCAGGCCTCGGACTGCCCCTTGCCGGGCCCCGTGACGTCGTCAGCTCCCCTGCCCAAAGTGTTGCAGGCCTCCAAGGGCCTGATGACGCCGCTGTCGACCTTGACGAGCCGCGCAGCCCTGCTGACAGACAAGAAGAGGGCGGAGACTGCCGCGCAGAAACACAAGGCCTTGATTAGCATGGCGGTTGTCTCCTCCTCCAGTGCCTCGTCGCTCTCGGCTGTGGCTCAAGTTAGTTCAGCCTGTGCCCTCACGAACTCTGCCCCTGCCCCTGCCCCTGCCCTCGTGGCCAGTGCCCTCACGAACTCCAGCTGTGCCCCGCTAGGTCAGTCGGCCAAAGCCAGAGCCAGAGCCAGCTCAGCGGGCGGTCTCTCCTCCACGAACGGAGGAGGAGGAGGAGCACACACGGGCAGTCAGAGGCCCGGTCCTCGGCACCACCCCGGCAGTGTCCCCGCCAAGTCTACATCTGCGGCCCTGCTCCCTGCCTCCCCCCAGCCCCTCCTCGGGCCCTTGCCCCAGGCGGTCACCAAAGCGTCCGCAGCGGGAAGGTCAGGGGGCAGATCCACGGCGGACTCCAGCCCCCTCCCTGCCCGTGTCCACAACCACAGCAGCGGGGGGGGGGCCGTGCCTTCAGCCGCTGCCGCCGCCGCTGGTGCCGCCTCCCCTTCCCCCGCTGCTCTGGCCGCGTCCTCCTCCCCCTCCCCTCCCATGGCCAGTTCCGCGGCCAGCGTCAGGGAGGAGGCGGAAGCGGTCACGCGCTATGTGGTGTCTGCCCCTGGCTGCTCCAGCACCCCGACCCTGACGGCCTCGTCGACGTCACAGAGGTCGTCAGGTTCACAGACAACGCAGAAGTCGTCATCATCATCATCATCATCATCACCGTCAGCGGCAGCAGTGACTACAGCTGTGCAGTCATCAGGCCAGAAGAAGGCGGCCCCAGTCTCCAGCCAGCAGTGTGCAGCAGCAGCAGTCCCGGAGAAAGCTGCTGCCGGCCACAAGAAGAAGGTCAAGGCTGCCCCAGCAGAGCCCTCGGCAGGGTCAGACCGTGCCCAGCCAGCCAGCCAGGCTCCAGGGTCCAGCCTGCAGGGGGCTCCCTCCTGCTCCTCCTCCCTGGCACAGAGGACGACCTCCACCGCCCCGGCTAGTCTGGGCAAGGTCTGCAAACGGACGGCGCTCTTCAGCCCACCTCGGAAGCGCTTTCCGCCATCACCATCACACCACCACAGTCACCAGCAGCAGCAGCAGCAGCGTCCACAGTGGCAGCAGACTCGGTCAGCAAAGAGAAGGGAGCGGTTTCAGCCAAAGGCTGCAGACCCCGCCACCAGAAAGCTGCCTCAAGGTGACCTCGCCTCTCCCTCAGCTGAAGGCCTGGTGGGAGTGAAGTCCCCTAACCCTGCTGCCGCTGCTGCTGGTCTCTGAAGGCGCCATGCTGAGCGCTCGCGTGCCGCCAGTCAGCCTGCTGGCCAGGTCTCCGGCTCCTTCCAGGGCGGGCACCCCTAGACCAGCCGCCCTCGGCGCCGCGGACGTTTGCCGTGCGGCAGTGGCGGGCAGCGGCGCCGCGCCCAAAGGCCCCTGTCCAGCAGGAACGGCATGCCCACCGTGGTGACGCGCCCTGCCCGAGTGACCAACGCCAGCATCTCCGTCAACACCCTCTGCCACAGGCTGCCGCACGGCGGCGGCGGCAACACCACCACCACCTCCTCCTCCTCCACCGCGAGCCACCACCACCCCGTGCCCGTCGCCGCAATCAGCGCCACCACTGCGGCTCACGCGGGGCCTGTGTGCAGCGTCAGCAGCACGACGACACTACCGCTAGTCACAAGGGCGTGGGAAGCACGAGCAGCTCGCCCGGTGCTAAGGTGGCGACGTGCGCTGTCTCGCTCACCGCCAACCACAGCGCCACGCCCTCGTCCAGCGCCACCGTGCCCACCCCCACCCCACCCTGGCCACCAGCGCCTCCTCGCAGCTGACGGTCTCGTGTCAGGCCAGGCCCGTCACCTGTGCCGCCCTGGCCACCCGGCCAAAGCCAAGCAGCAGCAGCGGCCAGTGGCGTGCTCTGGTAGTAGCAGCAGTAGCAGTAGTAGCGGGGGCGGGGACTCTGAACCACCAGCCTTGTGTGGTTCTGCTGGTGGCTCTGTCGGCAGCAGGCCTGCTCTGGCACCCTACCCTGTCAGCAGCAACCACCCTGGTGACGAGGTCAAGCTGCCTGTGGCGGGTGGCCCCTCGGTGGTGGTGGGGAATGCTGCCGTGTCGCCCGGCAAGCCCGGGACTTGTGTTCCCTCTGGGAAACTCGCGGTGGTAGCAGCAGCAGCAGCCTCGTCTGCTCAGGCGGCTTCGCTGTCGGCTGCCTCTGTCAGTACCCCGCATAGACCTGTGGTGACCACTCCCCCTGTGAGTAGTACCCCTAATAAACCCGTGGTGACAGCTTCCGTGGTGACAGCTTCCCCTGTGGTGACAGCTTCTCCTGTGGTGGTGACAGCTTCTCCTGTGGTGGTGACAGCTCCCCCTGTGGTGGTGACAGCTCCCCCTGTGGTGGTGACGGCTCCCCCTGTGGTGGTGACGGCTCCCCCTGTGGTGGTGACGGCTCCCCCTGTCAGTGCCCCTCATAAACCCGTGGTGACAGCCGCTCCTCCGGTGAGCTCCCTCACCCAATCCACCGTGACCGCTTCCCCTGTGATGAGGGCCTCCATCAAGCCTGTGGTCACGGCTACCCTCGTCAGCGCCCGCACAAGCCTGCAGTGTAGCTGCTGTCCCTGTCAGCGCCTGCAGTAAACCGCCACCATCATCCACCACCAACAACGCTGCCGCCGCCGCCACCACTACCACGAAGCCAGCAGTGACGGTGACCCCGGTCAGTGCCGCCTTCAAACCTGCCGGCAAAGGGTCGACCCTCAGTGTCCCGGCTTCCAAACCTGTGGTGACCTGTGTCCCTGTCAGTGCCCCCCTCGTCGCGTGCAGCCCCGCTACGGCCTGCTGCGGTCAGTCCAAGGGGACGGCGAGCGGCACGGACCTGAAGAGCTGCAGTGTGCCCTTGATGGACATCACCAAGCAGCAGCAGCAGCTGGCGTCCACGGCGGTTCCGGTGGTGTGCCAGGGTCGTCTTCGGCCAGTGCCCCCACAGCGACGGCCAGCGCCGAGTACGCTTCGTGTAGCCCGGCTTCTTCCTGTCTGCAGGTATTTTCTGCACTGCCCGCCACCCCGACTCTGCTGTCTGTGTCCAAGCCTGCGGTTTCGGCTCCGCGTGACGTGACTAACGCTGGCACCGTGACGTCGGTGGAGGGTCCTAAGCCCTCTGCAAGTCCCTGCAGCAGCAGCAGCAGCAAGGCAAGGAGCTCAGCCACCTCCAGCAGCAGAGCGGCAGACCTGAAGACCTGCACCGTGCCCAAGATCCGGCCACACACCGCGGGGCTCGCCCTCACGCCTGCAGGGATCCCGACCCCAGGGGGCCTCAAAGCGGCGCCCGTGAGCCACGGAGCCGCCACCACCAAGTCCTCGGCAGCGTCTCAGATGACCAAAGCTCCCAGTGTGTCCAGCGGCCCCCAGCAGGCGTCCAGCTCACAGACTCCCTTGAGCCACCACGTCTTGACGGGTGCGGCCAGCAGTGGCCTGTACCCGGCGCTGGGCAGACCCGGTCAGGGTCATCCTGTCTCCAGGGCCGTGGCGCCGCTAGCTCAAGCACCCCTCCTCCTCCTCCTCCGCCAGGCCCCCAGCCTCCTCCTCCACGTCCTCCTCCTCCTCCTCCTCCTCCTCCCAGAGCAAAGCGGGCCCCGTCAGTCTGCTGACCCCCACCCTAAAGGCGTCAGCACGCCGCCAGTGTCCGTGCAGTCCCTGGTGCTGGCTGGGGCCGAGGGGGTGGGCGGCCTGGCCGCCTGCAGCCCCATGGCCATGGCCATGGCCGCGCACCGCCAGCTGCAGGTGCTGCTGCAGCAGCAGGCCAAGCAGCAGCGGGAGCAGCAGCTGCTGGAGATGCGGCAGCTGCAGCTGATGCAGGAGCAGCAGCACATGCTCAACATTCGCGCCGTGGCGGCGCTGGCGGCCAGCTACCCGCTGCAGGCTCCGGCCCTGCTGGCAGCCACCCCGCTGCAGGTCGGCGCCGTGCTGGGTGCCGTCTGCCCCACCCCGCTCTCCCCCCCTCAGTCCCCGTCCACAGAGGCAGGGGGAGGCAAGAAGCAGGGTAGTGGTGGTGGTGACAAGAAGCAGCAAGCCTCTGACAGCGCTAAGAAAAGCGCGCAGGCAGCGGCAGCAGTGTCATCATCAACAGCAGGAACAGCAGCAGTCCCGGGGAAGAAAGAATCCTCAGGCAAGAAGAAAATCTCGGACATCGCCAACTCGCTGCACCGCAAGATCAGTCAGACAGAGGGGGGAGGTGGTGGTGGGGGCCAGACGTCTTCTGACCATCGCCCTCCCCTCGCTCACTCCAGCAGCACCACCACCACCACCACCTCCTCCTCCACCTCCTCCTCCTCCTCCTCCCACCACCATCCCCGGACTGACGATGAGCAGCCGCTGAACCTGGTGACTCGCAGTGGCCATGAGGAGAAGCTGGCTCACTGAGGAGGAGAAGGAGGAGGAGGAGGACTGCTGACTGTGCTGCTGTGGGATGGGATAAGATTGCTGGCCCCAAGGCCTTTGTCTGCTGTGCTGGAAGCTTCTAACGGCCTGGGGCATTGTCCTGTGACGTGGTGACTCGGCATTGTGACGTGACGTGACTCGGCATTGTCCTGAGCCCTGACGTGACTCGGCATTGTCCTGAACCCTGACGTGACTCGGCATTGTCCTGAACCGTGACGTGACTCGGCATTGTCCTGAACCGTGACGCGACTCGGCATTGTCCTGAACCCTGACGTGACTCGGCATTGTCCTGAACCCTGACGTGACTCGGCATTGTCCTGAACCCTGACGCGACTCGCCATTGTCCTTTACAGTTACGTGACGTTGCATTGTCTTTAAAAGAAACGTCACATAGCATTGTCCTTAATTATTGCATGATTTAGCACTGTCCTTAACAGTAGCATGATTTAGCATTGTCCTCAAAAGTTAGGTTTGGTAGCATTGTCTTTCACATTAACATGACGTAACATTGTCCTTAACAGTAGCGTGAATTTAGCCTTGTTCTGAAAAGTAGCATGATTTAGCATTGTCCTTAACAGTGTATGACTCTGTAATTGATCATGTGGGGTGACGCAGCGATGAAGTCTCTGAAGTGTGTAAATAAATATTGCACTGAAGTTTGTGTCTTTCGAGCTTAGCACCGCAGTCCTTGAAATATGTGAAATATTGCATGTGCAGTAGTCCTTACTATATCAGTATATGTGAAAATTGCACTGCAGTTTTTTATGTGTGAATAATAATTGCACTGCAGTTTTTAAGATGTTTGAATATTGTGCTGCAGTTTTTGAAATGTGTGAATTATTACACTGCAGTCCTTGAAATGCGTAAATTTTGATTTGCAGTCCTTGAAATGGGTAACTTTTGCACTGCAGTCCTTGAAATCTATGAATATTACACTGCAGTAAATCTGTGAGATTACACAGCAGGTTTTTAAAAAAATATGTGAGTGAATAATTGCACTGCAACTATTGAAATGTTCGAAAATTGCGCTGCAGTTTTTGAAATGTGTGAATAATTGCACTGCAGTCCTTCAATGTGTGAATAGTGCACTGCAGTCCTTCAAATGTGTGAAAATTTCACTAAACCCTTATACCTTGAAGATGTAACGCTTCAGTTCTTGAACACTGAGATTGTGTGTGCCTATTACGCTGAAGTGTTTGTATAAATAATCGAACGATTGCACTGACCATCAAATGTGTATAAAAAAAAAATTCTGAGCTTGTAATGTGAGAATAGTGCACTGTATAGCCCTTACATTACGTGTGTATTGCACTTACGTTCTTGAAATGTGCGATTATGTTATTGCTAGAAATGTGTGAAAATGTCACATTACTTCGACACTGGATATGGGTGTAAAGTCTTGTGGGGTTAATACACTGATGTCTTCACAGTAGGTGAATCTTGCTTGGAAGTTGTTTCAGGCGTGTGGATACGGCATTGAAGTTGTGTAATGTAGATATTTTGTGTCAAAAGGTCTGTGAAAAACAGTGCAATGAAGTGTGAACACAGTGCGAGCATTGCAGTGAACTATTATTGACTCACCTGAAGGTCTTAGGAGGGTGTCTACTACGTAGCATGCATAGATAGTCTGATAGTTTCGTTTGCTTAAAGAAGCACAGGAGATTTGTAAATTACTGAAAAGGTGTGTTACTAGTCTAGTAGTATTTACTCGAGTTGTTAACTGTGTTTTTGTTATCGTTTTTAATTCTATTATTTTGATTGATTGCGGTGAAAAGACAAATCAGTCGTGTGTGTGTGTGTGTGTATGGGGGGGGGGGGGGGTAATGGTTTTTTTGGGGGGAAGGAGGGTGCAGTGCAGATAATAGAATCTGGAAAGGTATTTCGGGGTTTCGATGTCTCCTTTCTTGTACGGAGTTTGGCGTTTGTGTGTGTGCGTGCGTGTGTGTGTGGTGGGGGTGGGAGGGTGTGTGTGAGTATTTATATGTGAGGGCAAGTTTTAATGTTCCAAGCTAGATGTACAGGACAGGGACACACACCACACACACACACACACACACACACACACACACACACACACACACACAGACTCCAAGTGAGAAACAGTCCCCACTGTAAATCATTCACAGTATTTGTCTGTTATCGTGGTCAGTAGTAGTACAATTGTTGCAGCTTTCGCCGAATACCATGCTGCCGATAGATAGTCTGTCCTGTCTGTGTGTTCGTGGCTAGTCTGTGGTGTCTGTGTGTACGTGGCTACATAGTCTGTCCTGTCTGTCTGTGCATGGTTTCACCCACTTGTCTTTTTAGTCTGTGACAAGCTTTAGTGTTTGTTCATGGTCGTTCGTTGCTCGGCATTGCACCGTCAGTCAGTTTTCAGTGCACCCTCCCTCACTCACCCCGAATTTTTTAAAGCTGGCAGGGTAACATTCGGAATTTTATCTTAGATGGCTTGATGGGGGGAAAAAAGCAAATGCATTGCTTATTCAATGTAGGAGATAAAAGGTAAAGGAGTCCCATAACCTATAAGGTCGTAGGGGAGCGAGGCGTCAGAGACCTCACTTCTCTAGGGCCAGCATATTGAGGGCGGCGCCCATCTCCTCTCCCTCGCTGCTTTACCTTCCCTGATCCTGAAGAGGGCAGGTACCCATTTACAGCTGGGGGAACTGTACTGAAGCCAAGGCGCGCAAACGGTCACCCATCCAACTGCTAACCACGCTCGACGCTGCTTAACTTGGCTTGGGGGAAAGCGAGTGCTCCGACCACTGAGCTATCCCGTCCCCGTATTTACCTTTATTCAATGTGCCATCAGGAAATACAAATTTGACTTGACTTATCTTACGATGGGGGTGGTTGTCCTCACCATCCAGTGGTAATGCAGTGTGACTGTGTCAAGAAAAGCAGTAAGGCAAGACGTGGTTGTGGGAGCATAGATAGTAGCAGTGTCAGCTGGGGTGGTCAGATGGATAGATAGATAGATAGATAGATAGATATAGATAGATAGATAGATAGATACCCTGGCTATGTCCCTCCTCCCTGTCCTTTCGTTCTCATCTCATCTCATCTGCTCCCGTAACCCCCTCCAGGGTCGTAGGGGCACTGCAGTGACGAACGTTGCACCAGTTGGCTCCATTTGCGGGGCGGTTGTGGGCAAGTGCCTGGGTTGTGGAGAAGCTCTTCCCTGTCCATTCAGTGATGTTGTTCAGTGATGTCCTTTCGTTCTAGACTTCATTAAAAAAAAAAAAGCAGCTGGACAGATTCTGTGGCCAGGCAGGGACACATGTCTGACAGTGGTGGCCAGGGGGACAGAGGTGGCCAGCCTGCTACTATACTGACAGGTGGGGGGGGGGGGTGGGGGGGGCAAATTCTGACACTGTGACAGTGGTGGTGGTGGTGATGTGATCAGGGATGGTAGTGACAGTAAGTGTTGTTAGGTTCTGGCAAAAGTTCATCCACGTTACATCTCTGTTGGATTGGGTTGTTTTTTTCTCACATGGAAGTCATGCTTTCTCTCTCTTTTTTTTCATTCATTCATTCATTCATTCCCCCAGTCTTAAGTTTGCGGTTGGTACTATGGTAGGTAGCCAAGATGATATTATATATAATCTGTTTTCCTCGCGTTTTTTACCTATAGTCTCTATAATCGGAAACCTCGCCTGGGGCTTTAGTATAACCTCCAAAAACTTGTTCTTTTCTTTTCTTTTTGATTTTTTTTGTTTTTGTGAAGGGATGATGCGGACTTTTTGTCCTCTTATCACATAGATGCCTTGAGTTTGCTGAAAGTGCCATGTGCGTGGGCACGGCTGTAATCATGATGATGTTGGTCGTGGATGTTGTGTGTGAGGCTGAGGCAGCGTGCATCTGTCACTGTGTCTGATGCAGTCTTCGTCTTCATTGTGTGGCGGGGAGTCTGCATCAGTCCCTGTGTTAGATCATTTTCTCGATTTTAATCCAGTTCTTTGCAAGAATTTTTTTTCTCATGCCATTTTTTGTTTGTTCGTTGTCTGTCTGTCTGTCTGTCTCTCTATCTCTCTCTCTCTCTCTCTCTCTCTCTCTCTCTCTCTCTCTCTCTCTATCTATCTATCTATCTATCTGCTCTCTGCTCTGTCTGTCTCTCTCTCTCTCAGTCTGTGTCTGTCTCTCTCGATATCTTGGGTTTCTGAAGTCAATTTTTTGGTAACTGATTTTTGTTGTGGTGGTTGTGGTTATACAAAATTTTATTTTTTGTGCTTTTCCTTATTTTTTTCTCACTAAAATACTAAGCAGTTCGGCAACCCCCCTTCATGTATGAGCCATTGGCCTTTTTGTGAATAAATATTTCGAGTTCGAGTTCTCTCTCTGTGAAAAAAAAAAAAGACATACCAGAAAAAGATAGTGTGAAATGTATAACGACTCTGTACCGGACTTCTTCGGGAAACGACAGGCAGAATCTTGTTTGTTCGGAAAGAGAGGGACCGTATGTAGCTGCTGTGAAAATAAATGAATGATTGAAATAATTATAGAAAATCTGTTGTAATAATTAATGTGTGGGTTTTAAGACTTGACGTATTCATGAAATACATGTATTTTTGTTTTTGGTGCTGGACTATGGAAAGAGACGGACTTTTATTGGCTCTGTGCAGTTTTTTTGTACGAGGTTAGCCCTATTTGGTCTGATTGTGCGGAGTGTGTGTTTGGTGTGTGTGTGTGTGAGAGAGAGAGAGAGAGAGAGAGAGAGAGATTGGTTGGGGGGGAGGGGAGAAAGAGAAAGGGGGGGGGGGGGGGGGGGGGGCGAATGCTATGACTTGACAGCAAATGATTGTAACTGTCCCACACTAGTGTGGATCGGTGGTCTAGAGGTAACGCGCCTGCCTAGAAAGCGGAAAGTCCGCGTCGGAAATGTGCGATGGTTCGAATCCCGTTTGGGCCTCAAACTTTTCCCCCCATCCATTAGACCATTAGTGGAAGTCTTGGTGCTAGTCTTTCGGATGAGACGATAAACCGAGGTCCCGTGTGTTACATACACATAATTATTTAGCGCACGTAAAAAAACCCACGGCAACAAGAGAGTTGTTCCTGGCAAAATTCTGTAAGAAAAAAGTCACTCTGATAGGGAAACAAATACAGTTGCAGACAGGAACATGAAAAAAAAGGGTGGCGCTGCTCTTGTGGCGACGCGCTCTCCCCGGGAAGAGCAGCCCGAATTTCACAGCAGAGAAATCTGCCGTGACTTAAAAGTGGTATAAATTTTTTAAAATATAGTGTTTTTAACTGAAACACTTGACTGAAACATAAATACAACGTGATTAGTTTTTAGTTGAGTGGTGGTGGTGGTGGTGTGTTGCTATGATTGTTGCTATGGTTGTTATGATTGTCGAGCCATTAATGATTGTTATGATTGGCGAGTCATTATGATCATTAATTTGTTATTGCTGTCAAGTCATTCCTGTCATCATGCTCTCGCTCTCAGTCAGTCATGTCGACATTATTAAACAAAAACAAACAAAAAAAGTAATAAAAATTTGCGAACTGATACCAGGTCTTGTCACTCTGTGTGTGTATGTGTGTGCGTGCGTGTGTGTTTGTGTGTGTGCTGTGTGTGTGTGTGTGTGTGTGTGTGTGTCTTCTTCTTTAATTTAACATTTTTTCACATTAAGTGATATTAGTGTGTGTGTGTTTGTGTGTGTGTGTGTGTTCTTCAGTTTAACGTCCTTCCACTAATTAGTGGTATCAGAGGGGATGTGTCAGTGTGGGTGCGTGTGTGTTTGTTTGTCTGTGTGTGTGTTTATGCATAATACATGTATGCACATGTGCAACATGTGTTCAGTTCATTTATTCTGTCTACGTCTGTCTGTGTCTGTCTCTCTCCCTCTCTCTCTCCCTGTCTGTCTCCCTCTCTCTCCCTCTCTCTCTCCCTATCTGTCTGTCTGTCTGTCTGTCTCTCTCTCTCGACTGAACGGGTGTGCTGTTAGTAAGCTGCTGCAAATTTTTGCATTTTAGCTTCAAAATGTCAGTTACTGGCCTTCCAGCAACTGTAATAACTTTAAACGCCCTGCTGATCGACAACGTCGTATCGAGTTGGAAAGTCGCGGGAGAGAGCGGCAGCGTTGTGTTCGTCTTGCGAATGAAGCCAGCTGACAAGTCAGTGTCAACAGAAATGGCGGACCCGGTTCTAACTCCCGAGTTCAGTACTATCGCAAGAAACCCCCATGTCAAATACGTCGGGATTTCCAAAAAAACAGACAACACCAAGAAAGACAGGCAAGTCGCCAATGTGACAATAGTGTCTTGGAAGAGCCGGTCTTGTGTAACATTGACTCCCTGCTCGGATGTGGAAACAGAAGAAAAACAAACCAGTGTGTACACAGAGCTGTGTGTCAACAGTGCAGTGAATGCCTCGGCCACACCAGATCACTTGATCTACTGTGTGATCCAGCAACAGACAGCAAGATCGGTGTGTCTTCTGAGGCGTCTGATGTGCAGGAAGAGCTGACAGTTGGCTGCACAGTGGATGACTCTGATACTGGTATTGTGAAGCAGTATGTGTCTACTCTAACTGACAAACGTGTGCAGCATCGATTACGGGACAGCAAGAGAAACACACTGGTTTCCAAAGGTTGTGGTACATAGTTCAGGCGATCAAAACATTGTGATGTGTGAATCAGATGACATCGCCCTGGAATACTCTTGGAATGGAGATCCTGGCGAGGAATCTAAGTGTGTGTTCTGGTACATCAAGCAAGAAGAGAAAAACATGTTGCCAGAAGAACGTGTCAGGCTTGCCAGACTTGGTAAAGGGAAGCAGCGTCCTAACACACAACACGCAGAGACAGTGGGGCGTGCTGAGTGGGAGTTACATCATCTTCGGGACCTGATCCGGTTTTACATGGGCTGACTTGGCTGGCTGTAGACTGGAAAAGGAAAGGCTGTTTTGAAATTGAGACACTTGAGACACAGACAATAATATATCGAATCTTGATGTACATACCACTACTGCCATGGTTACCATGTCATTGTAATCGAGTCACGTTCGATATCGTTGTTACCGCGCCGCAGCGCTATATGGCTTGATTGCTAAATAGCAATAAATTTTGTCAATGTCTCTCTCTCTCTCTCTCTCTCTCTTCTCTCTCTCTCCCTATCTGTCTCTCTCTCTCCCTGTCTGTGTCTGCTCCCACTCTCTTCCCCCCCCCCCCCCCCCCCTCCCGCCTTCATTCTCTCTCTCTCGCTCTCTCTCTCTCTCGAGCGCTCTCTCTCTCTGTGTCTCTGGTATTTGGTATCTCACCTGCAGAAATGTGTTTTTAACCAAGGACAAATCAAGAAGACTGGTTGCTGATGGATAAGCAAACTCAAGCAGGGGGAGAGGAAGAGGCAGACAGAGAAAACCGATGGGAAGACAACATCAGACAGTGGACTGGCCTTTTAGTGGAACCACTTGCTATGGAAAGCTGGAAACCGCCATGAGTGGAGGAAGCTGGTCGCAAAATGTTCAGTGGTGCCCCAATGGTTGACCAGACTACGGGATTGGTGAAAGTGAAAGAAGCAGACACAACCAGACCTCTGGATGCTAAATAAGATTTAAGGTTCAAGATTTCTTTTCTAGGTAAAAAAAAAAAAAGAGAAAAGAAACCCATGAGAGAATTATCTTTTAAGTCTATGTAAAAAAAAACGGGGGGGGGGGGGGGGGGGGGGGACAGGATAGCTCAGTGGCACTCGATTTCCCCAAGCTAATGTTAAGCAGCCTCGAGCGTGGTTACCAGTTGGATGGGTGACCGTTTGCGCGCCTTGGCTTCAGTACAGTCCCCCAGTTGACCCAGCTGTAAATGGGTACCTTCCCTCTTTAGGGTCAGGGAAGGTAAAGCAGCGAGGGAGAGGAGATGGGCGCCGCCCTCAATATGCTGGCCCTAGAGAAGTGAGGTCTCCCCCTTTACCTTTTTAAAAAAAAAACACGAAAAGAGGCAGAAGAATGGACCAAGAAGGCAGAAAAAAAGACAAGAAGGAAGTGACAGGAAGAAAAGGAACAAGGCATAAACAAAGAGAGGGATAGAAAAGAGGACATTTCTAGCACAGAATTTCCAGAAGATGGGATGATATTTATACTGACAGCCCCCTCCCACCACACCCACCCCCATGGAACAGTCAGTATATTAGCTCCCTTGTATATTTCCAATTAATTATCCTTTATCAATTAAACCAATGCAGCAAGTCATTATCAAGGAGGCCTGTTAGCTCAGTTGGTTAGAGCGCCGTGCTGATAACGGGGAGGTCGTGGGTTCGACCCCCATGCAGGCCAATACTTGGTGGTGTTTTTTTCTTTTGTTTTTTAATCCCCTGGTAAGGGCATGTCTCACAGGCTCTCCATCATTTTCCATCCTCTGTATGTGTGTGTGTATTTAATTTTATTCTTTTATTTTTTACAATTTTATTCTTTTATTTTGAGGATAATGGAATAAGCACTCATGTGGTTTTCTTTCCATCCAGTCCCCGTGTGTATGCAGTTTTGTAAAGTCGTGTGTGTGTGTGTAATTAATGTATGCACATGTGTTTGTACACTGTGGAACATGTTTTCAATTCATATATCCTGTCCGTCTGTTTGTCTGTCTGTCTGTTTGTTTGTCTGTCTGTCAGTCCGTCTGACCAACGTCCGTCTGTCTGTCTGTCTGTCCATTTGTCTGTCTCTCTCTCTCTCTCTGTCTCTCTCTCTCTCTCTCTCTCTCTCTCTCTCTCTCTCTCTCTTTCTCTCTCTCCCTCTCTCTCTCCAGAAGCCCATCTTTCATGATGACATCTTGCCACTCTGGCTCCAACTCCAACACAATAGTAAAAAAAAAAAAAAAACCGTTACACAGCAATAATCATCACCATGTTGCAAAAGACCAACACGTGACTCGGTAACATCTACATACTATTGAACAACAGCAACATGTTACATGGGCAAAAGAAAAGATCAAGATGTTACTTTAAAAACAATTAATAATAAAGGCATCAAACTGGAGACTACATTGATACAATCCCATGCACAGGGACAAGATGTTTTTTTAAAAATTACGCAAGAAGAATCAAAGAAAAAAAGAGGAAAAACCCACACCAATTAACCAAAGAAACAAAAGAGCAAGAGCAGACTACAATTCAACAACAAAACAACAACAAAATGTCTCTAGAAAAACGCAAAGCAGTACTAAATAACATATATCCCTTACAAAATATTATCAACATGTCAATCAATAACGTCAACACCTTACAAAATAACTTCAAACAACATGTCACCATATTAAAAAAGGTAAAGGGTGTCCCATAACCTATAATGTGGTAAAGGAGCCAGGCATCAAAGACCTCAGCTTCTCCAGGGGCCAGCATATTGAGGGCAGCGCCCATCTCCTCTCCCTCACTGCTTTACCTTCCCTAACCCTAAAGAGGGCAGGTACCCATTTACAGCTGGGGGAACTGTGTTGAAGCCAAGGCACGCAAATGGTCACCCATCCAAGTGGTAACCAGCTCAATGCTGCTTAACCTTGGCTGGGGGAAAGTGAGTGCTCTGACCACTGAGCTATCCAGTCCCCATTATTATAAATACAAAAACCTGTGAAAAGACCAAACACACACCAACACTTCAAGTCTGATGATACCATGCATACTGAGATCACTCTCACTGAATGCAGTCCTCAGTTATATTCTTCTTCCACATTGTTGAACGCTCAGACAGCAACTTTTGTTGCCTGTTATATGAGCGAAGTGCACATGTGTTTGTACACTGTGGAACATGTTTTCAATTCATATATCCTGTCCGTCTGTTTGTCTGTCTGTCTGTTTGTTTGTCTGTCTGTCAGTCCGTCCGACCAACGTCCGTCTGTCTGTCTGTCTGTCCATTTGTCTGTCTGTCTGTCTGTCTGTCTGTCTCTCTCTCTCTCTCTCTCTCTCTCTCTCTCTCTCTCTTCTCTCTCTCTCTCTCCCTCTCTCTCTCCAGAAGCCCATCTTCCATGATGACATCTTGCCACTCTGGCTCCAACCCCAACACAATACCCCCAAAAAAGAAAATAAACATTACACAACAATAATCATCACCATGTTGCAAAAGACCAACAGGTGACTCAGAAACATCTACATACTATTGAACAACAGCAACATGTTACATGGAAATAAAAAAGATCAAGATGTTACTTTAAAAACAATTAATAATAAAGACATCAAACTGGAGACCACATTGATACAAATCCCATGCACTGAGAGACAAGATGTACAATAAACACGAAAACAAAACACAAGAAAACCCAGAGTACTTATTCTGTTATCCATGCAATAAGATTAAGAGGGGAAAAAAAGAGGAAAAAAAACACACAATTAACAAAAAAACACAAAAGGGCAAGAGCAGAAGTAATTCAACAAGTAAAAAAATTATGTCACTGGAAAAACACAAAGCAGTACTAAATAACATATATCCCTTACAAAATATTATCAACATGTCAATCAATAACGTCAACACCTTACAAAATAACATCAAACAACATGTCACCATATTAAAAAGGTAAATGGTGTCCCATAACCTATAAGGCAGAGGAGTGAGGCGTCAGAGACCTCAACTTCTCAAGGGACCAGCATATTGAGGGCAGCGCCAATCTCCTCTCCCTTGCTGCTTTACCTTCCCTGACCCTAAAGAGGGCAGGTACCCATTTACAACTGGGGGGACTGTACTGAAGCCAAGGCGCGCAAACGGTCACCCATCCAAGTGGTAACCACACTCCATGCTGATTAACTTGGCTGGGGGAAAGTAAGTGCTCTGACCACTGAGCTATCCAGTCCCCATTATTATAAGTACAAAAACCTGTGAAAAGACCAAACACACACAACACCTCAAGTCTGATGACACCATGCATACTGAGATCACTCTCACTGAATCCAGTGGTCAGTTATATTGTTCTTCGTCATTGTTGAACGCTCAAGACAGCAACTTTTGTTTCCTGTTATATGAGCGAAAATGCATTGCACTGCCATTAAGCACCTGACAAGTCAGGCCCAGCGCATCAGACTTTGGCATAGGAGAGAATTATCTTTGAAGTCTTTGTGAAGAAAAAAAAAGGCAGGAGAATGGACTAAGAAGGCAGAAAAAAAGACAAGAAGGAAGTGACAGGAAGAAAAGGAAAAAGGCAAAAACAAAGAGAGTGATAGAAAAGAGCATAAGAGAGAATTATCTTTTAAGTCTGTGGGGGGGGGGGGGGGGGGGGGGGGGGGGGAAGGCAGGAGAATGGACCAAGAAAGCAGAAAAAAGACAAGAAGGACGTGACAGGAAGAAAAGGAACAAAGAGAGTGATAAAAAAGAGGACATTTCTAGCACAGATTTTCCAGAGGGTGGGGATGATATTTATACTGACAGGCTCCCCCCCCTCCCCCCCCCCCTCTCACCCCCCCATTCCCACGGTGAGTCAGTGATAATTATTAGCTCCCTTGTATGTTTCCAATTATCCTCTATCAATTAAACAAATGCAGCAAAGTCATTATCAACGGGGCCTGTTAGCTCAGTTGGTTAGAGCTCCGTGCTGATAACGCGGAGGTCGTGGGTTCGACCCCCATGCAGGCCAATACCTGGTGGTGTTTTTGTTGTTGTTGTTTTTATACCCTGGTAAGTGCATGTCTCACAGGCTCTCCATCATTGTCCATCTTGTGTGTCACTGTGTGTGTTTTTTGTTTTTATTTTATTCTTTACTTTTTATAATTTTATTCTTTTATTTTGAGGATAATGGAATAAGCACATATGTGCTTTTTTCATCCAGTCCCCGTGTGTATGCAGTTCTGTAAATTGTTGCATGTTTATGTGTGTGTGTGTGTTTATGAATAATATGTGTATGCACATGTGTTTGTCTGTACAGGTGTGCAACCTGTCTTCAGTTCATTTATTCCGTCTGTCTATCTGTCTGTCTCTGTCTCTCTGTCTGTCTCTCTCTCTCTCTCTCTCTCTCTCTCTCTCTCTCTCTCTCTCTCTCTCTCTCTCTCTCTCTCTCCCTCACGCACACACACACACACACACACACACACACAACAGCAACATGTTACATGGATTTGTAAAAAAGATCAAGATGTTACTTTAAAAACAATAAATAATAAAGACATCAAACTGGAGACCACATTGAGAAAATCCCATGCACGGGGACTAGATGTAAACAAAAATCAACATTTTTTTTCTTTTAAACCCACCAGTACTTATTCTATTATCCACGAAATAAGATTAAAAGAAAAAAAGAGAAAAAACCCCATACCAATTAACCAAAGAAACAAAAGGGCAAGAGCAGAAGTAATTCAACAAGTAAAAAATGTAATGTCACTGGAAAAACACAACACACTACTAAATAACGTCTATGCCTTACAAAATATTATCAACAGGTCATTCAATAACGTCAACACCTTACAAAATAACTTCAAACAACATGTCACCATATTAAAAAGGTAAAGGGTGTCCCATAACCTATAATGTCATAGAGGAGCAAGGCATCAGAGACCTCAACTTCTCTAGGGGCCAGCATATTGAGGGCAGTGCCCATCTCCTCTCCCTTGCTGCTTTACCTTCCCTGACCCTAAAGAGGCAGGTACATATTTACAGCTGGGTGAACTGTACTGAAGCCAAGGCGTGCAAATGGTCACCCATCCAAGTGGTAACCATGCTTGATGCTGCTTAACCTTGGCTGGGGGAAAGTGAGTGCTCTGACCACTGAGCTATCTTGTCCCCATTATTATAAGTACAAAAACCTGTGAGAAGGCCAAACACACACCAACACCTCAAGTCTGATGACACCATGCATACTGAGATCACTCTCACTGAATCCAGTGGTCAGTTATATTCTTCTTTGTCATTGTTGAATGCTCAAGACAGCAACTTTTGTTGCCTGTTATATGAGTGAAAATGTGTTGTACTGCCATTAAACACCTGACAAGTCAGGCCCAGTGCATGGGTTTTAACATAAGAGAGAATTATCTTTTAAGTCTTTGTGGGGGGAAAAAAGGCAGAAGAATTGACAAAGAGGGCAGAAAAAAAGACAAGGAGAAGGTGACAGGAAGAAAAGGAACAAGGCAGAAACAAAGAGAGTGATAGAAAAGAGGATATTTGTAGCACAGCATTTCCAGAAGATGGGATGATATTTATACTGACAGCCCCCCCTCCACCCCCCCTGCTTCCCACCTACCCCCCATCCCCATGGATAGTGATTATATTAGTTCCCTTGTATATTTCCAATTATCCTCTATCAATTAAACAAATGCAGCCAAGTCATTATCAACAAGGCCTGTTAGTTCAGTTGGTTAGAGCGCCGTGCTGATAACGCGGAGGTCGTGGGTTCGACCCCCATGCGGGCCAATAATTTTTTTTTATCCCCTGATAAGGGCATGTCTCACAGGCTCTCCATCATTCTCCATCCTGTGTGTGTGTTTAATTTTATTCTTTTATGTTTTAAAATTTTATTCTTTTTTTTGAGGATGAAGGAATAGACACTCGTGTGCTTTTTTTCATCCATTCCCCGTGTGTATGCAATGCTTTTAATTCATGTGTGTGTTTGTGTGTGTGTTTATGCATAATACATGTATGCACATGATAATTGTGTTTGTCTGTACAGGTGTGCAACATGTTTTCAGTTCATTTAATCAGTCTGTCCGTCTGTCTGTCCGTCCTTCTTTCTGTCTGTCTGTTGGTCCGTCCGTCCGTCCGTCTGTCTGTCTGTCTGTTTGTCCGCCTCTCTCTCTCTCTCTCTCTCTCACTCTCCAGAAGCCCATCTTCCATGATGACATCTTGCCACTCTGGCTCCAACACCAACACAATACCCCAAAAAAAAAGAAAATAAACGTTACACAACAATAATCATCACCATGTTACAAAAGACCAACAGGTGACTCAGAAACATCTACATACTATTGAACAACAGCAACATGTTACATGGAAATAAAAAAGATCAAGATGTTACTTTAAAAACAATTAATAATAAAGACATCAAACTGGAGACCACATTGATACAAATCCCATGCACTGAGAGACAAGATGTACAATAAACACGAAACAAAACACACAGAAAACCCAGAGTACTTATTCTGTTATCCATGCAATAAGATTAAGAGGGGAAAAAAAGAGGAAAAAAAACACACCAATTAACAAAAAAACACAAAAGGGCAAGAGCAGAAGTAATTCAACAAGTAAAAAAATTATGTCACTGGAAAAACACAAAGCAGTACTAAATAACATATATCCCTTACAAAATATTATCAACATGTCAATCAATAATGTCAACACCTTACAAAATAACATCAAACAACATGTCACCATATTAAAAAGGTAAATGGTGTCCCATAACCTATAAGGCAGAGGAGTGAGGCGTCAGAGACCTCAACTTCTCAAGGGGCCAGCATATTGAGGGCAGCGCCAATCTCCTCTCCCTTGCTGCTTTACCTTCCCTGACACTAAAGAGGGCAGGTACCCATTTACAACTGGGGGGACTGTACTGAAGCCAAGGCGCGCAAACTTTGCGGTCACCCATCCAAGTGGTAACCACACTCCATGCTGATTAACTTGGCTGGGGGAAAGTAAGTGCTCTGACCACTGAGCTATCCAGTCCCCATTATTATAAGTACAAAACTTTAAAGAAGACCAAACACACACAACACTTCAAGTCTGATGACACCATGCATACTGAGATCACTCTCACTGAATCCAGTCGTCAGTTATATTCTTCTTCGTCATTGTTGAACGCTCAAGACAGCAACTTTTGTTTCCTGTTATAGGAGCAAAAATGCATTGCACTGCCATTAAGCACCTGACAAGTCAGGCCCAGCGCATCAGACTTTGGCATAGGAGAGAATTATCTTTTAAGTCTTTGTGATGAAAAAAAAAAGGCAGGAGAATTGACCAAGAAAACAGAAAAAAGACAAGAAGGACGTGACAGGAAGAAAAGGAACAAGGCAGAAACAAAGTAAGTGATAAAAAAGAGGACATTTGTAACACATTTCCAGAAGATGGGATATTTATACTGACAGCCCCCCTCCCACCCACACCCACCCCCACAGAACAGTCAGTATATTAGCTCCCTTGTATATTTCCAATTAATTATCCTTTATCAATTAAACCAATGCAGCCAAGTCATTATCAACGAGGCCTGTTAGCTCAGTTGGTTAGAGCGCCGTGCTGATAACGCGGAGGTCGTGGGTTCGACCCCCATGCGGGCCAATAATTTTTTTTTAATCCCTGGTAAGTGCATGTCTCACAGGCTCTCCAGCATTCTCCATCCCGTGTGTGTGTTTAATTTTATTCTTGTATGTTTTAAAAGGTTTTTTTTGGGTTTTTTGGAGGATAATGGAATAGGCACTCATGTGCTTTTTTTCACCCAGTCCCCGTGTGTATGCAATGTTGTTAATTCATGTGTGTGTTTGTGTTTATGCATAATACATGTATGCACATGATGATTGTGTTTGTACAGGTGTGCAACATGTTTTCAGTTCATTTAATCGTCTGTCTGTCCGTCCGTCTGTCTGTCCATCCGTCCGTCCATCTTTCTGTTTGTCTGTCTGTCTGTCTGTCCATGTCTCTCTCTCTCTCTCTCTCTCTCTCTCTCTCTCTCTCTCTCTCTCTCTCTCTCTCTCTGTCTGTCTCTGTCTCACTCTCCAGAAGCCCATCTTTCATGATGACATCTTGCCACTCTGGCTCCAACCCCAACACAATACTAAAAATAAATTTTAAAAACCTAATAATCAACACCATGTTGCAAAAGACCATCACGTGATTCGGTAACATCAACATGTTATTGAACAATAGCAACATGTTACATAGAAAAAAATCAAGATGTTACTTTAAAACAATTAATAATAAAGACATCAAACTGGAGACCACATTGATACAATCCCATGCACAGGGACTAGATGTAAAAAAAAAAAAATTAACCCACCAGTACTTATTCTTTTATCCACGAAATAAGATTAAAAGAAAAGAAGAGAAAAAAACCCACACGAATTAACCAAAGAAACAAAAGGGCAAGAGCAGAAGTAATTCAACAAGTAAAAAATTTAATGTCACTGGAAAAACACAACACACTACTAAATAACATTTATATCTTACAAAATATTATCAACATGGCATTCAATAACGTCAACATGTTACAAAATAACATCAAACATCATGTCACCATATTAAAAAGGTCAAGGGTGTCCCATAACCTATAATGTCGTAAAAGAGCAAGGCATCACAGACCTCAACATCTCTAGGGGCCAGCATATTAACGGCGGCGCCCTTCTCCTCTCCCTTGCTGCTTTACCTTCCCTAACCCTAAAGAGGGCAGGTACCCATTTACAGCTGGGGGAACTGTACTGAAGCCAAGGTGTGCAAATGGTCACCCATCCAAGTGGTAACCACGCTCGACGCTGCTTAACCTTGGCTGGGGGAAAGTGAGTGCTCTGACCACTGAGCTATCCTGTCCCCATTATTATAAGCACAAAAGGGAAAAAAAGGCAGAAGAAAGGACCAAGAAGGCAGATAAAATAAAAAAAATGACAAGGAGAAGGTGACAGGAAGAAAAGGAACAAGGCATAAACAAAGAGAGGGATAGAAAAGAGGATATTTCTAGCACAGCATTTCCAGAAGGTGG
>CM054139.1:4772282-4774782 GCA_028751875.1 Rapana venosa | reverse complement strand
ATCAAACCCAAAAACCCCCAGCAACAAAAACAGCATACTGCACTGGTGTGTCGTTGTGTTTAGATATCATTTCTTAAGTGGAAAATCCAAAATTAAAACAAACAAAATACCCCCAAAACCAACTCAACCTTCCCCTCCAAAAAAAAAAAATTCCAAAATTAAAACAAACAAAATACCCCCAAAACCAACTCAACCTCCCCCTCCAAACAAACAAAAAACAACAAAAATCAAAGAGAGAGAGAAAAAAAAATATGGCTCATGTGGGGTCGAACCCACGACCTCCGCGTTATCAGCACGGCGCTCTAACGAACTGAGCTAACAGGCCTATTAATTTGACAGTCCTGTTTAATTGTAAGGAAAAAAACCCAGCTCTGATTATAAAGATAGCCAGTTGATCTTTCCTCTGTCGTTTTACAGAAATGGAAGATAGAAGAAGAAGAAGAAGAAGAAGAAGAAGAAGAAGAAGAAAGAAGAAGAAGAAGAAGAAGAAGAAGAAGAAGAAGATTAGTAGTAGTAGTAGTAGAAGTAGTAGTAGTAGTAGTAGTAGTAGTAGTAGTAGTAGTAGTAGTAGTAGTAGTAGTAGTAGTATGTATGTATGTATGTATACCATTTTTACTTCTTTAAAATACGTATTTCAGTCAGTGAACAGATAATTATAAGCTGTCACATCCTATCAAAATTATTTGATCAAGCACATCTTTTAATTTTTGTTTTAATTTTTTAATTGCTTTTCTTTTTTTCTTTTTAATTTTAGCAGAATTTGATAATCTAAGCCTATACGTGAACAATTGTGGCTTTCCTTCAGCAAAAGTTCATGACTGTAGTTCTTGTTAAAAGTGTTGGATCGGTGGTCTAGAGGTAATGCACCTGCCTACAAAAGCAACAAGTCCTGGTTCAAAGTGTGTGGTGGTTTAATTCTCGTTTGTGCCCCAAACTTCTCCCCCATCCATTAGACCGTGAGTGATGGTCTGGGTGCTAGTCTTACGATTGAGACTGTAAACCAAGGTCCGTGCGCAATACTCATTTAGTGCACATAAAAGAACACTTGAGGACGGGATAGCTCAGTGGTCAGAGCACTTGCTTTCCCCAAGCTAAGGTTAAGCAAATGGGTGACTGTTTGCGTGCCTTGGCTTCAGTACAATCCCGCGGTTCACCCAGCTGTAAATAGGTACCTGCCCTCTTTAGGGTCAGGGAAGGTAAAGCAGCGAGTGAGAGGAGATGGGACCCACCCTCAATATGCTGGCCCCTAGAGAATCTGATGTCTCTGACACCTTGCTCCCTTACGACCACATAGGTTAGGGGACACCTTGACCTTTACCCTTTAAAAGAACACACAGCAAGAGAGTTGTCCCTGGCAAAATTCTGTAGAAAATAAAAGCCACTCTGATAGGAATCAAACACTTAAACAGACAAAAAAAGAAGAAGATGACAACAACAACAACAAACAAACAAACAAAAAGGTAGCCCTGTACTTTAGTACCACCTTACTATTACTGTGGTAACATGAGAAAAAAACCACCCACAGTCATCCATTGTTGAAAGTTTGGCAAGAGTGATCTTAACCATTAACTTTGACATAATTATTTATTCGTCATCTGACCAATGATGCATCGAGTGCCTGTACTTTTCCCCACCAAAAACAGCAGAACATGATTTTCCCTTACTGTCCTGAGAACAAGACAAAGCCAATAAATTACTATTCTCCCTTCCAATATTCAGTATATACACCCTTACTGTCTGGTAGAACAAGCTGCAGATACCTTGTGCTTAGGAATAGATTCAACCAATCCACTGTTGGCCCTTGCTCTTTCTCTGATCGAATGACCTCCCTCTCTCCCTTGGATAAAAGCCTACTTATGGCACTTTTAAATTCAGCCTCAAGACATATTTATTCCAAATCTGAGTTTCCCCCTCTTGTTTCATCCCAAATCTATCCCTGCCTAAAACAACCCAAATCCCATCATCCTGCCAAAGTGTATAATCTGTGTGTGTGTGTGTGTGTGTGTGTGTGTGTGGCTGTGTGTCTGTGTGTCTGTGTGTGTCTGTATGTCTCTGTATCTGTGTCTGTGTGCTGTGTATGTACATTTGAATTTGTTAAGTCTGTTAATTGTTATTGGTTGTACGTATGGGTGTGTTGAATGCAAGCCCTTTGATTTCTTTTTGCAAGATATAGGGCTATATGAATTCCATTTATTATTATGATTATCATTATTGATACTAACACTTATATCTTTGAAATAGTTCATAGGTTTATTGTACAAATAAATCGGCTTAACAATAGCTGAATAGACAGACATTTATTTCTTTGTCTTATACTCTCCTTTATACTTGTCTTATACCAGTGTCTGTGTTTGCTCTAGATTGTATTTGTAATTCTAGATCATGTGAATCTCCCATTTGCAATTCTAGATCTATGTGAATCTCATATTTGTTATTCTAGATCGATGTGAATCTCCCATCTGTAATTCTAGATCTATGTGAATCTCCCATTGTAATTCTA
>CM054139.1:4739782-4762282 GCA_028751875.1 Rapana venosa | reverse complement strand
CTTCTTCTTCTTCTTCTTCTTCTTTTCTTCTTTTTTCTTCTCCTCCTCCTCCTTTCTTCTTCTTTCTTTTTCTTCTTCTTCTTCTTCTTCTTCTTCTTCTTCTTTCTTCTTCTTCTTTTTTCTTTTCTTTCTTCTTCTTCTTCTCTTCTTCTTTTCTTCTTCATGGAGCGCTCAGACAGCAACTACTGTTGTCTGTCATATGAGCGAAAATGCGTTGGGCTGCCGTTAAGCACCTGACAAATCAGGCCCAGCCCAGCCCGTCCGACTTCGGCATGGGAGAGAATTGTTATTTTATAAGTCTTTCTGGGGGGAAAAGGAAAAAAAAAGGCAGGAGAATGGACCAAAGAAGACAGAAAAAAAGACAAGAAGGAGGTGACAAGGAAAAAAAAAGGAACAAAGCAGAAACAAAGAGAGGGATAGAAAAGAGGGAATTCGGCACAGAATTTCCAGAAGGTGGGGATGCTTTTTTATACTAACAGGCCCCGCATCCCCACGGGGGGGGGGGGGGGGGGGGGGGGGGGGGGGGGGGGGGGAGGGGAAGGGGGAAAGGGGGAAAACAAACGAAGCAAAACAATTGGCTTTTTTTTTTTTTTTTGCAAATCCCATCTTATCTACTTTGTAATGTTTACATTAAAGTATAAAACAAAAACAAATCAAAACAAAAAATCTTGCATGAGATTTTATTTTTACCATTCAGTAATGTTAACATTAAAGTGATAAAAAATGCAAGCAAATTTTAAAAAAAGAAAAAAACTTTTAAAAAACCTACACACCCCATTCCCACCCTCTCAAACAAACAACAAACAAACAAACACCACCACCCTCCCCCACCCCCCCCCCCCCCCCCCCAAATTCAAACAAACAAAAACTCACATGAAAAAAATGTTCCTGTCCATCCAGTAATGTTAACAACAACAACAACACTAGAGTGAAAACAAAGGAGCAGACAAAACAAAACAAACACAAAAACTTACATATAAGAAGATTTTCCTGTTCATTTAGCTTGAAATTTTAAAAAATTTAAAAATTAAAAGGAAAAAAAATCACATGGAAGATCCCCCCTCCCCCCATTCATCCAGCAATGTTCACATTAAAATTGAAAAAAAAAAACCCAACAAAAACCCAAACAAACAAACACACAAAAAATCACAGGAAAGGTTTTCTTGTCCATTCAACAATGTTCACATTAAAATTGAACAGGCCCCCTCCCACCACCCCACCCCCCAACCAAAACCCCCCAAAAATAAAATCACATGAAAGTTTTTCTTGTCCATTCAACAATGTTCACATTAAAGTTAAACAAAAAACAACAACAACAAAACCTGAACCAAAACACACAAAAAATCACGTGAAAGATTTTGTTGTCCATTCAGCAACGTTCAGATTAAAATTGAAATAATAAAAAACAAACAACCTTTAAACAAACAAACAAAAATCACATGGACGTTTTTCTTGTCCATTCAGCAATATTCACATTAAAAAAATGTTAACTCCCCCATATGGAGTGTTAATGTTAAAGGTTTTATTTTGTTATTTTATTTTTGTTATTGTTGTTGGTTTTTTAATCTCCCAGCTTGAAAGGTTCTCCTGTCTATTCTGTGTTGTTAACATTTAACAACAACAACAACAACAACAACAACAGCAACAACAACAAACAAACAAAAACCCTGACACAAAATTAATGTTTTCTTGTCCATTCTGTCAGGTTAGTGTCACACACACACACACACACACACACACACACACACACACACACACACACACACACACAAGGACTGGAAAAAAAATAATGGTCTTGTTATAATTCACATACACACATTTTGAGGGATAACCTCACAGATTTAAACCAGTCATACTACAATAATTATGCAATAGTGTTTAATAAGGCATAGGCCTACATTTATCTAAGGAATTTACCGAATATAGACTAAAGGTAAAGTTGTCCCATAACTTGTGTGGTCCTAGGGGAGCGAGGCGTCAGAGACCTCAACTTCTCAAGGGGCCAGCATATTGAGGGCAGCGCCCATCTCCTCTCCCTCGCTGCTTTGCCTTCCCTGACCCTACAGAGGGCAGGTACCCATTTACAGCTGGGTGAACTGGGGGACTGTATTGAACAAACAGCTTAATCAAACACCAAAACCAACAAGTCCAGTGTTTAATTGTTGATCAACAAGATACAGATACGTTTGTTTGCAAGAATTAGAACAAACAAATAAGCAAACAAATACTGATAATAATATTAACAATGGTAATGAAAAACGATAATGATAATCATAATGACTATGATAGTGACAACAAAGGTAGCAATGATGATAATAATTATGATCAGAAGAAGATGAACAATGGTCATGGCAATGTTACGTAGAGAAGGGATAGGCTGAACAAGGCGAATTGGGAGACAGAGGAGCAAGCATAGATAAACTGTGTAAGGTACAGGTATTTCCATACATCTCAGAAGTCGGAATGTGGCTACCTTAACTGTGGGCAAAGACAGTTGCATAGGCAAACATTTCACCATTAGTGGGGCCCTCAGAGCTCTAGCCGAGGAACCAAAAAAAAAGATGTGAATAGATTGTCAGTAATATCGTTCTTCTGTCTAACAATGATTCATCAGTCCATTGATCAATTATCTTTCTTTGTTTATTTACTTATTTATTTATATGTCTGTTTATTGGTTCTATATACATCTATTTGAATTTAACTAATTAATTAATTATTTAATCTATTAATTTATTCATTCATCTAATCATCTATCATTCATTCATATATATTTATCTTATTGCCCAGTTAAATCATTTTCAGACAGTAAAAAGACTGGTACTGCGTCAATACTCTCTCTGTCTATCTGTCTGTCTGTCTGTTTGTCTCTCTCTCTCTCTTCTCTCTCTCTCTCTCTCTCTCTCTCTCACACACACCACACACACACACACACACACACACACACACACACACACACACACACACACACACACTGAATAATATATCATGTGTACTTTGGGAAAAATTGGAAGAAATTCTCCTGATGTTTTCTTCAAACTTTTTGACACTCAAGTTGCCCAGCTGGTTCTGTATGCCTCTGAAGTCTGGGGACATAAAGCCTATGGCCAAGTCGAACAAGTACATCTTTACGCATGTAAAAGATTCCTGCATGTTCGAAACAAAACAGCCAATGATGTTGTGTATGGCGAACTAGGTCGTTTCCCATTCTGGATTACAGCTGTTACCAGATGTGTTAAGGATTGGCTAGGACTGTTAAAACAGTCTGAAGAAAGGTATTATTTAAAATAATAAAATAAAATAAAAAAGCCGCTAAGCACAGACCCAGTCACTGGACATTACCACTGCACCAGGATCAGGCTGCACTGCACTAGGCCAGATGCCCATGCTTGACCGACGGGACAGCCTAGTGGTCAGAACATTGCGCTCGCAATCTGACGGCCCAGGGTTCGATTCCCGTTCAAAGGGATATTTTCCTCTGGAGTTAACATCAGTGCCGACTTCACTCTCCCCAAAAGTCCTTCGGATGAGACTATAAACTGAGGCCCCGTGTGTGCGAACGCACGCAGAACATCTTTGCACACGTTACATCCTGTTCCGCTTTTTCGTAAGAGTAGGTCATTGTGTGCTGGTGGGAACAGATGATAAAATGTACAAAACCGCATACACACGGGGACTGGATGTAAAAAAAAAAAGCACATAAGTGCTTATTCCATTATCCTCGATATACAAGAATGAAATAAAAATAAATAAATAAATAAATAAATAAACATACCGGAGGACAGACAGAGATGGGAAGGACCATACACGGGAGGCCCTGAAGACTGACACAGCATCCACACAGAGGCTTACGGGGAAATGACCAACGGAAAGAGATGAAGGTGGAACATAAAAGAACCACCAACACCACCAACACCACCAACACCACCACCACCAGCAGCAAAGTCCAGAAGAAAGGGAACACTAAAGAAAAGATAGAAAAGACTACCACACAAGAGAGAGAGAGAGAGAGAGAGAGAGAGAGAGAGAGAGAGAGAGAGAGAGAGAGAGAGAGAGAGAGAGAGAGAGAGAGAGAGAGAGAGAGAGAGAACTCGAACTCGAAAGATTTATTCACAAAAAGGCCATTGGCCCATACATGAAGGGGGTTGCCGAACTGCTTAGTATTTTGGTAGTGGGGGTAAAAGCAATAGTAACGACAAAATGTTACTGTATAACAAAAAGTCAGCTACAAAAAATATGACTTAGGATAACAATATCTCTCTTATTCTGAAAGCTTTACACCAATATAAAGTGAGGCTGTGCACAACCTTAGGATGACTTGATGCCAGGAAAGAGAGAGAGAGAGAGAGAGAGAGAGAGAGAGAGAGAGAGAGAGAGAGAGAGAGAGAGAGAGTACTGCATGCTCAATTCATGTCCATCACAACAGCAATAGGAAAGCAAAGATTCCCACTTCAGTACTCCTTAGCCTGCGAATGTGATCCCATCACTTCCTAGAAGCACAATAGAAAAAACTGAAAATCTGAAATGAAAACAAAAAAAAGCTTATAGAATGTTATTAGCTATGCATGAGAAAGGCCATGTGACATTAAGGATATTCTTTATGACAATGGTTTTGAAGGAGTTGGGCTGTTTCATTGTGGCTTGGATAATATTAATTTTCATGAAAAGAGCTCAAGGGGAGACTACACAGTACTTTCTGTCACAATTGACGTAACAGCTTCGAATCAAACCCACTTTTTTCAATATCTGGTAAAGTTAAACGCAGATTTCCTTGAGAAAACTATGTGGAAATTTTGCAAGGGATATAGAAATGTCCTGGCACAATTCTGGATGGGTGTACCTCAGTTAAATGTACACAAACATCGTTTTTTCAACTACAGACGATAATATTGCATGATGTGTAGGCACGAAATAAGCTAAAGCACACTTTGGTGTCCCTTATATTGGGATATAGGGAGGCACCGTGGTCGAGTGGTTTAGGCGGTCAACTCGTGATCCAGAGGTCGCGGGTTCGATCCCCGCTCGGCTCGGTGTTGTGTCCTTGGGAAAGACACTTAACTCCTATTTTCCTCACTCCACCCAGGTGTACAAGTGGGTACCAGCTCTGCTGGGGAAGTATCTGGCGACAGACTAGCGTCCTGTCACAGGGGTGGTGAAAAACCATCAGTTCGCTTAACGCTACAGAAACCGGGATAAGCTCCGGCTCTATGGGCCTTCTGGCTCGAAAGAACATACTTTTTTTTTTATATTGGGATATTAGACACAAGTTCAAATTCAACCTTGATGTTGACCTAGACAATGCGCTTGTCAGTGTGCTAGCATTTCACAAGCATCATTGGTAAATATTGCGAAATACCTTTGGGCTGTTTTCAGACTCAAAATTTCATGGTTGGTATAGTATGGTATGGACACAATACAGTATGAATAGTCTCCAGGATTAAGATTGTTTTCCTCTGTGTTCTACAATTATTGTCTTAATGAAGGAACCTCTTCATGTAGTACCAGTATTGTGTTTCCTTACCATGTTATATATCACAACAGAATAATGTGTCGATGATGTTTATCTTTCTCCCCTTGAAAGAGGCTGTTGGTCTGTATTCATTAAATTTCAGAGTTCAGAGCTGGTTCTCTCTCTCTCTCTCTCTCTCCTCTCTTCTCTCTCTCTCTCTCTCTCTCTGTCTCTGTCTGTCTGTCTGTCTGTCTGTCTGTTTCTGTCTTTCTCCCTACCTTTCTATCATCTCTTTTGCTTATTTTCTCTTTTATCAAGCAAATCTTTCAAAAAATAATCTGTTTTCATTCTATGACATTTTGCCTGTGTTCTTTTGTTCTGGCAGCCAGGTAGTGATGTTTTAAACACTGGGATGGGCACAGGATGTCCATTCTGCAGGGATATTTGCCCATGTGGCGCTTTTATGCATATTTTTTGTAATTAAAAATGTTTATTTTTTAACGTTTTTTTTTTTTTTTTTAATCTGGGGATGATAGATTAAGCGGAATGGCTGGCGTCCTCAGCACAGCCTGGTTGATCAGCCTTAAGGAATGAAATGGTTTAGGTAGTGTGTCAGTTAATGTTGGTTTTTTTTCCCCAGATGGACAGTGTTAGATATTTGAAGGTATTAGGAAGGTGTTGGTTTTGAACTCGAAGTGACAGTTACTGGAGCCACTGACATTGAATGAGATGACAGACAGCCCTGATATGGCTTCGGTGTTAGGTAGGTAATAATAATAATAATAATAATGATGATGATGATAATAATAATAATAATAATAATAATAATAATAATAATAATAATAATAATAATAATAATAATATGGAATTTATATAGCGCTATCGGAGGCACCGTGGTCGAGTGGTTTAGGCGGTCAACTCGTGATCCAGAGGTCGCGGGTTCGATCCCCGCTCGGCTCGGTGTTGTGTCCTTGGGAAAGACACTTTACTCCTATTTTCCTCACTCCACCCAGGTGTACAAGTGGGTACCAGCTCTGCTGGGGAAGTATCTGGCGACAGACTAGCGTCCTGTCACAGGGGTGGTGAAAAACCATCAGTTCGCTTAACGCTACAGAAACTGGGATAAGCTCCGGCTCTATGGGCCTTCTGGCTCGAAAGAACATACTTTTACTTTATATAGCGCTATATCTTGCAGAGACGAATCAAAGCGCTTAATAGGGCGATAAACAATGATAATCATGGAATGGAATAGCTATACATAATTATTATTGCCGTTGAACGCACAATAAGCTTTTACTTTGTTGATGCTCTTTTTCATAAATATGTGAATATGTATGACTTTCTGAATTAAAAAAAATTGAGCTTAGTACAATGGTACCAGAATGACTTGTGTGGATAATGTACGATCAGTATTGTGTTATGAATTGCTTTGTTATAGTCTATAATTATGATTATATACGGTTTTGCATGTTCATTGTTGTCTGAATTGAAATGTGCCTTTTCTTTGTGCAACACAAATGATTAGATATTTTCAGGTTGATGTCAAGAGTGTGTCGTAACTATGTGTTGTTTTATTTTTATGTTATATTTTATTCTTTTCTATCGAGGATAATAGAATAAGCAGTTGTGTGCTTTTTTACACCTAGTCCCCGTGTGTATGCAGTTTTGTATATTTTGTCATCCGTTCCCACCGCACACAATAGCCTACTCTTCCAGAAAGCGAAACGGGTTTTTAACGTGTGCGCAAGATGTTCTGAGTGCGTTGGCACATGGGACCTCCGAAAGACTTTTGGGGGAAATGGAATTGGCGCTGATGCTAACTCCAGAGGAAAAATCCTCCTGAACGGGAATCGAACTCAGGACAGCAGATCATGAGCGCATCATTCTAACCACCAGGCTATCCCGTCCCCCTGTGTGTGTACTCATCAACTATTCTGAATGTGTGTGTGTGTGTGTGTGTGTGTGTGTGGTGTGTGTGTGTGTGTGTGTGGGGGTGTGTGTGTGTGTGTGTTTGTGGTGTGTGTGTGTGAAGTGCTTGTAGGTGCGAACATGTGTGCACACCAGCACGTGAACGCGAGTCGCATGGTCTGTAATTATCAGGGATTACATTGAGCACCTGCACAACTATGTGTGGGAGTATGTCAGATCATTATGTGTTGTTTGAACACAGAGAGCATACATAATGATTGTGTGGATTGTGTAGGGTGCTGTATGCTGTAAGCTTTTTGATGCCATGTGCAGGATCCATTCTTTTATCCTTTAGATATGTGATCCTTTTTGTGCGTAACCTAAATGGGTCTCTCTGTTTTGAGATAATACAGTATTTGGAGTTGAAGTTGGAATCAATAAACATGGAATTGGAATCAATGAACATAGAATTGGAATCAATAAACATGGAATTGGAATCAATAAACAGTCTCCTGAGGACGGCTATTGAGGGAAGAATCGATGTACTTGTTATCTCTGTCGTCTGCACACTATCACCTGTCTCCATCACTGCTACTGAGGGTAGGAGCTCCACGCAATGCCACCACCAGGGTTCACCATCTCTCTCTGTCTCTGCTGAGTTCTGCTACCATCTCCTGTAGCCCTCCTCCCAGACCACGATCTCAGTGATGTTGTTGGCAATGTAGGATGTTGGTGGGGGTCTGCCTCTGTTTCTTCTGCCTTCAATTTTACATCATCAGATATTATGTCTGCGTGTTTCTGTTTGTTTGATTTACATTTCTCAGTCTGCTCTTAGCAATTTCAACCAACATTGTGTCTTCGCGCGAAGAGATCATCAAGAATGCATTCATTTGTTCTCCTGTACTGTTTGACTCGTAAAGGTCGCATGTAGATCCACATTTCAGCTGCATTTATTTGGTCTCTGGCCAATTTTCCTTGTGTCCAGGTCTCTGACCCATACAGCAATACAATCCAGATGAGTGTTTTGACAATTCTAATAATTATTTTGATATCTGTAGGTAAACTTCTGTCTTTTCCAATATTGTTTTAACTGAATCATCTTTTGTTTGGTCATACCTACCCTAGCCTTGACATCTTGTAAACAGGTTCCATTATCCTCTTCTTCTACAGAGCTTAACTATTTGAGATTTGGAATGTACTCCAAATCTGCTCCACTGTTTTGATACTTCAGGAGTATCTTAACCATTACTGTGCATCACTTTGGTCTTTTTGGAATTTAACCTCAGGCTAGCAGTGCTGCCCTCTGCATGGACTCTGTAGAGAATTCTTCTCACGCTTGTGATGTCATTGGCCATGAGTGTTGTATCATCAGCCTACCTGAGGCAATACCCATGTCATCTATGTCTGCGTGATCATTTCTGTGTACTGGCCATGTGGTGAAAATATGCAGTTCTGGTAAACCCCATTTTCTATATCAAAGAACTCCCAGTGCTCACCATTCCATCGGATGGATGCTTTCTGATCTGAATACAGATTCGCTATGAGCGAGATCAGACGCTTTGGAAAGCCCATTTCCAACATTGTTGTTTGTTTTTTCCTTAGTTTTGTTGGAGATCAGCTTTCAGTTGTTCCTGTCAGCAACTAGGAAGTGATGTGATCACATGCATAGTCTCAGGGATACTGAATATGGATTTTTGTTTTCCTAATGTTATTGCGATGGACATGAATAATTGAGCATGCATTATTCCCCCCCTCTCTACCCCCCCCCCTCTCTCTCCTCTCTCTCTCCCTCTCTTTCTTTCTTTCTTTCTTGTAGTTTCCTTTCCTTGTCTCGTTCTTCCTTTTTCCTCTCTTCTGCTTTTCTGTTCCTGGGGTGCCTTCATACTTCAGCATCACCGCTCTTCTTCAGTCATCTGCTGCCATCCAATGAGGGGTTGTCTGTTGGTCTGCTTCGCTCAGGGATGTCTACGTTTGGTCTTTTCTGTAACGTTGTACTACGGCAGGATGGGCTGGCATAGGGTTGTTGTGCCTGGCAGTTTGGTTGGCTGGGTCTGTGATTAGTCGTTACCATTTCCGACATTGTGATAAACAGATGGTGATGTTTGACACTGCCCAAAGCCTTACACTATAGTCTACGAAATTTACTTTACCAATGTCTCATCTCCAGTGTTTCTTAATTTCTTTCTAACAGTATCTGAAGCACAAGAAGCATGTCTGTTGTTCCTCTTACACGTCTACATCCTGCCTGGCAATCAGACATCTCTCTATCTGCTTTATTGTCCATTCTGTTGAGGAAGAGGAGGAGGAGGAGGAGGGGGAGGAGGAGGAGGAGGAGGATCAGAAGAATGCTGCTTGTGTGGCTGACCAAGGCCAGTGTTCTGTGATTGCTGCAGGCAGTCTGTAGTATCCCAGCTTATGTGGAGCGTGACAAATTGCTTCCATTGGCCGGGGGTCGTTGGCAGGTCTCCCAAATTCTTTTACCTAGATGGTGTATGTACAGCTTGTAAAACTGGATAGGGCCGAGTATGTGTGTGTGTGTGTGTGTGTGTGTGTGTGTGTGTGTGTGAGAGAGAGAGAGAGAGAGAGAGAGAGAGAGAGAGAGAGATTCCTAAAGGCCTTGTAAGTTTTTCTACACACACACACACACACACACACGCACTCTTAAATAGATGAGGGGGGAAAAAGCAAATTCATTCCTTTCAAAGTCAAAGTCAAAACCACTGTAATCATCCCATGAAGGGCAATTACAATACTGACAGGCATATTGATACCCATCAAAAATCTCAAAAGACACAAAAAAGCTATATTTCATATTGGTTAAAACATTCCAAAATGACTTCAAATAAAATGTCACGACACCACACACACACCACAAACACACACACGCGCGCGCGCGCGCGCGCACACACACACACACACACACGCACACATCAATTGTGAACACAATGTTAAACCCATTGACTAGAAGACATAAAAACTTATTATGTGGAGCGTGACAAATTGCTTCCATAGGCCGGGCCAAACTTATTTTTTACGAACGCATATACGCAGCACCTATGTATCATTATATATGAAATATGAATGTACTCTGACTTTCACACACACACGCACACACACAACACACACACACACACACACACACACACACACACACACACAACACACAGCACGAGGCCAACGTTTTCTTTCAGCGCAGCACACACAACAGGAGAAACAGAACAGAACAGCAGACTGACAACAATCGTGTTCGATTACGGCTGCAAACATCAGGAAAAGCCGCCATCTTGCAGCGCGGCAAGATCTGAGCAGACACCAACTGATTGCAGACAGTCAGTGGAGGAGAGAAGAGGAGGGAGGGAGGGAGGGGTGGGGGAAATGGTGAAGACTGTACGTCACACCACACAGAGGTAGGCCTAGCCAACTGGAGCCTCCCAGACAGAGTAGTCCCTGCTTGGCCATAAGAGCAGACCCTGTTATTTGAGAGCAGAGCACTGAACAAGGAAAGGGGGGGGGGGGGGGGCTGGTAGGCCTAGCACAATGTTCTCAAAGCTGTACTTTATTTAGCCTCTGAATTTAAGATGCAAGCTCGATTCGACTGCCAACTTTTACTCCTTTTTAAAAATATAAAGACAACCCTGAAGAGATATAATTCTATCACTCCCGCCAATCTTTCTGAAGTAATGTTCCAATTCCACTACTTTCCCTCACCCCCACCTCCTGCAGGTATTAGTTTTGTTAGACAGGACTACAAACAAAAAATTAGTATTACAGTAAATATTGACAGGGAGAGGGGAGGGGGGGGGACACTGTGAGTGAGTCCATTGTTGGCCAGAACCAAGCATTCAGGCAGCCCACTCTGTGAGCTGAATGGTAGACTAAGCCTAGTCCTATCTATAGGCTAGTAGGCTATAGAGGAAAGGGAAAGGCTGCCAACACAAGCCATACACAGCACACACAAGCCTAGGCTAGCTCTAACAGCTAGCTCTTCTTCCTTGTGGCCTAGGCTAGTAGGCTATAGCCGAAGCTTAGCCTACCATACCACGTCTTCAAGCCGCCATAGCCGGCCTCAAGCTATAGTCTGTTCCACATTCCGACAGCCACACACACACACAGAGCTACCCCTCTCCTCTCCACTCCTCCTCCCCCCCCCCCCCCCCCCCCCCCTCTCCTCCCTTTCCCACCCACTCCGTCCTTGCCAACCTTTTCACCACTGAAGTGACCGTGTGTCACAACACAGTAGCTGGTTACTGCTGTACACATTTGCAAGGACCAAAGTACGCTTGGCTTTGGCAGCCTGACTGACACACACTGCTGTGTTCGGTTAGTCTAGGCTACATACAGCCACGAGCGCGGGAGCCCACGGGTCGGTCGCGAGACGCGGTGGGCGGGGCCTAACTACTTGTCACCTATCAATCAACGCTACAGGAAATAGCAACTGCAGGACCGGCGTGGCCTTTTAAGGAAAAGGCAAGAGAAGACAACAAAGCAGAGAGAGAGAGAGGGTGGGGGGGGGTAAGCTAGGAGGGGGGAGGGGGGGAGGAGTAGGGGAGGTGGATTGATTGGGTGGGTGAGGTGGTGTAGACCAATGATATAATGTTGTCAGTAGGGTGAGAGAGAGGGAGAGAGGTGGGGGAGAGAGGGAAAAAGAGTGAGAGAGAGACAGAGACAGAGGGGTGGGGAGGGAGAGAGAGAGGTGGAGTGTTCTCCCCTCCCTTCCCTCTCCTATAATTCTCGTTAATTAGGAACTGGGGCAAAAAAACCTGAAGGGGAGTAGAAAGTAGGAGGCCATGAAATCATGGAGCAATTTTAGTTTGGAAGGGGGAGGGGAGAGGGAGTGAAACGAAACTAGCACACAAATGAGAGAGAGAGAGAGAGGGGGGGGGGGGGGGGGGGAGAAGCACTCGAGGCCAATCTCAAATCAACTAAAAAGCCCAGGCAAGGCAGTGGGTGCAGAATGGAAAGCTGGGCTTTCACTACAAGGCAGGGAAGAAAACTGAGGGGCCTGACAGGGCCACTGGAGTGCTAGGCTAGGCTAGTTTGAACAGCTTCTGACCCTGTGGATAAGCACCAGTGACAAGAGGGAGGGTGTTATCACTGCAGCAGAATGGAGTTTTCCCTTCATGTCAGCCCAGCAGCTTTGGGCTAGGCCTACAAGAGGCAGTTCACTGATTATTGTGCGTTCGCCAAGCGTTTTCTGTCAGTTGCTCATTATCCCGCGCAATAACGTGTGTCGGCTTGTCGTTATCATCGTAACTTTCTGATTTTGTCAAGTTCGTGCAAGCAGACATCTTGTGTTCTTTATCGTCTGCTGGTATAGCGAGTGACTCACAGTAAGCATGTGCGCGCTGAGGTGGTTGACTGCTCAAGAATACAGCAATTTACAGATACTCGTTTCTTTTATGATTGGTCGTTTGGATTGATCTGTTTCTTTAACCAGCCCAAGCACAAAATAGGCATCTTTATGACAGTCTTATCTTTCACCATTCTGAAGTAAATGCATCAATTTTTCGAGAAATAAGCACAGGTACAAAATACAATTTTATAACACTCCTGTAACCATTCTGAAATAAACGAAAGAATTTTGTTTGCAGCGATTTCTTCTTCGTTGACATTTATCAGTCGGGCTTCAAAACGAGCAGACGTGGAGCGAAGTCACTTCTGTATCCATAACATTATATTACACACGTAGTTCTGTATGCAGTGTTGATTCAGACACACATACCAACACGATAACAACATCACTGGTGAAAAGCTCGGCTGCTGCGTGACTTGCATAGACAACACATGGTCGGTCGGCAATTCAGTATGAAGGTCATCTCAGTATGATTATGTTTTGAAAGCTCGCGGCCTCAATGGTTTTAAAAAAATATTATATGAAAGGCTAAATTTAATTGATTAATATTAAAAAAAATTACCGGTACCAGTTTCAAAGACATGCCCTTTTCCTTTTAAATAGAAACCTCCTTAAAACCATGTTTGTAAAACTAGCTAACATAACAGGGGAGATAAGACAACCACATTTATCTCCCATGATACTCCTGGTTTCCCCTGGGAAGTAAAAGCAAAAGAAAGGTTTTGACATCTATAATTGAATTATTTTCTAGATTCACGAAGTTTAGATCAAAGATAATAATATCCTTGCCTTTCTCTTTAAAATTATTATGGGATGGTAACAGCGACAGTAGACCCCAGTACTGAAGTGTTCAGGTATCTCTGCTTATCATGACAAGGGCAAAGACTGCAGTCACTCCCTCTCGGCAGGCTCATCAGGCGCCGCAACTCCAGCCAAGCCTGGCAGTAGTATGATTCAGCTTTGCTATAGGATCCCTGAAAGTCTCAGAATATTCCTCTCTCTCTCTCTCCCTCTCTCTCTCTCATCTCTCTCTCCCCTCTCTCCCCCTCTCTATAGTATAGTATATATATTTAATATATATTATATATATATATATATATATATATATATATAACTACCACTCTAGTGGTGTACTGAGCTAACTCCCCCCCCCCCCCCCCCCTTCCTTTTCTTCCCCAAATACTGCAGATTTGCATTTGGAAAAGTGTATGTACTCCTCTGTGTGCCTTTTTTTAATTTAAAAAAAAGCATGCCATTGGATACCTCCCGCCCCTCCCCCCCCCCCCCCCCCCCCCTTCCACCCAAAGAAATACTATAGATTTTTTCTTTTTGAAAATCTGAAACATGAAACTGTTTATTGGTTTGGTTTGTTTTATGCTCTCCACCCCCCCCCCCCCCCCCCCCCCTCCCTTTATAATTTGCATTTGGAATTATTATCGTTGTTGTCTTGCAAGTATTAATTAAAGCAATTTGAAACTTCTGATGGGTACACTTTATTCAGTCTGTGTGTGTGTTTTCTCTCTTGGTACATTTTCTAGCAGAAAATTATAGGCCCAATGTAGTGTTTCTTCTTCTACGACGTCGTCGTCGTCGTCGTTGTCGAACGCTCAGACGGCAACTACTGTTGTCTGTCACATGAGCGAAAATGTGTTGCGATGCCGTTAAGCGCCTGAGTGCCGGCGAACCCCCCCCCCCCCCCCCCCCCCACACACACACCACCACCACCACTACCACCACCTACCCACCCACCCACACGACCGTAGAGTAGAGGGATCAATGCTTGGACCCAGAAACTGTCGTGATCAATGCTATACAAGAGCAGTCATATCATGCAGACACTTTCCTTAACAGAAACCCTACATCTAATTTGTCAAACTGCCACATCGTTATAATTTTTTTTTTTTTTTAATGAACTTTCTTCAATACTTTGGCACAGTTTTTTATGCACTTTTCGATGGAAAAAAAACCGTGAAAATTTAGGACGAGTTTCTAGAATATAAAAATCTACAACTCTTAAGACCAGTACCCCTTGTTACAAATGTCTCCACAAAACTGCATCTTCCTACCTCTGTGAATGTCTTCATCTGTATACTCCTTCTCCTTCCCTCCGCTCTGCTGCAGATACCTTGTGCTTAAGAATACCTAGATTCAACCAGTCCACTGTTGGCCATCGCTCTCTCTCTATTTAATAATGTATGGAATTTATATAGCGCTGAATCTTGTAAAGCAACAAATGAAAGCGCTCAGATGACTTTTTTTATGCGTGTGTATGCGGTTTTTACAATTTTGTCATCTATTCCCACCGGCACACAATGGCCTACTCTTTCGAAAAGCGGAACAGGATTTAACATGTGTGCAAGATGTTCTGCATGCGTTCGCACACGGGGCCTCGGTTTATAGTCTCATCCGAAGGACTTTGACATTCAGTTCGATTTTTGTCAAACTGGGAAGATAGGACGAGGCTGGGAATCAAACCCAGAACCTCGCGGTTTACTTGTTGGCAGGCAAACGTCTTAACCATCCTGCCACCTTCCTTCCCGGTTTCAGGTCCATCGATCTGGAATGACCTCCCCTTCTCTCGTCTCTTCACCAAAAGCTGTCTTATGACACTTTGAAATCCAGCCTCAAGACACATTTATTTCAAACCTAAGATTCTCCCCTCCTGTTTCATCTCATAATTTATCTGTCCCTACCTTCAAAAGCCAAAATCTCGATCACCTTGCCAAAGTGTATAACCTGTGTGTGTGTGTGTGTTTGTTTGTACATTTGAATTTGTAAAGACTATTAAGTGTACATAACTAATTGCATGTGAAAGAGAAGGCTGAATACAAGCGCTTTGATTTGTTTTCACAAGATATAGCGCTATATTCATTCCATTTATCATCATCATCATTACTATTATTATCATCATCATCATCACTACACACTAACAGTGTAATGAACAACTTAATGCAATGTTGTTTTTCTTCCGGTGTTCTGGATGCTAAGGGTTTTCTTTTCAATATTTTCTTTCTTATCTTTTTCTTCTTCTGGAAGGATAGACAAACAGAGAAGTAGCAAGAAAGCCCCATTATTTTCTTGCAGTAAAAGAACCCATGGCAGCTAACAGGAGAGTTTGCCCTTAACATCCTTTTCTGGAAACCCCCCCCCCCCATCTATCTCCAAGGTCAAGATGTTAGGATTCTTCTTCTTTCTTTTCGTCGAACGCTCAGACAGTAACTACTGTTGTCTGTTACTACTACTACTACTACTACTACTACTACTACTAAGAAGAAGAAGAAGAAGAAGAAGAAGAAGAAGAAGAAGAAGAAGAATATATGGAATTTATACAGCGCTGAATCTTGTAAAAACAGACACATTACATGAGCAAAAAATGCGTCACGCTGCCGTTAAGCGCCTGACAAGTCAGGCCCAGCGCATCCGAAAGAGAACTGTTATCTTTTAAGTCTTTCTGGAGGAAAAAAAAACAAGGCCGGAGAACGGACCAAGAAGGCAGAAAATAGACAAGCAGGAGGTGATAGGAAGAAAAGGAAGAAGACAGAAAGAAAGAGAGTGACTGAAAAGAGGAAATATTTAGCACAAAATGTCCTGATCCTATTTATACTGATAGCCACCCCCCCCCCCCTCCCTTGTTTGCCCCCCCCCCCCCCCCCCCCCCCCCCTCCCCCATCCCCTCTTCTGCCTTTGGATTTAAACTTCATGTAACAGTGGTCGCTTTCCCCCAGCCAAGTTAAGCAGCATTGAGTGGTTACCAGTTGGATGGGTGACCGTTTGCCGCCTTGGCTTCAGTACAGTTCCCCAGTTCACCCAGCTGTAAATGGGTACCTGCTCTCTTTAGGGTCAGGGAAGGTAAAGCAGCGAGGGAGAGGAGATGGGCACCGCCCTCAATATGCTGGCCCTAGAGAAGTGAGGTCTCTGACGCCTCGCTCCCCTACAACCTTATAGGTTATGGGACTCCTTTACTTACTTTACTTAGAAACTTCGAGTACAATGCCGCATACTGTACTTGTAAGGGAGTGACTTGTTTTACCCTAAGTGTCTGGACTGAAATGTTTTCTTTTTTCGATATCCTTTCATTGCTCTTCTCATGGATCCTGACTTCATCTGTGTTGATGATATAAAGTGATGCACTCAGCAGTTGAAACATAATTTTTCTTTTTTTTTTTTTAATATCTTGAAGTTCGAGCAGTTGAGCATCTTAAACTAGTTATGGACAAGGAATCCATTTAAGGACACCGCGCACGAATATACCCAGCATGCATCCTGCTATGTGGAGAGGGATGGGCTTCTCCGGGTTTAACTTGATCTCGGCACATTTCCCGAAAACTTCGGTCCAGGATTTTATTTTTTTTAAATATTGAACTTTATTTATTTTTCATTATAAAAATGTTAATAATAATAACAATAACAACAACAACAACAGCAGCAACAACACCAATAATAATAATAATAACTGCAAGAACAACAACAACACAAATAATAGTAATAATAATGATAATCCTCATCATCATCATCATCCTCTTCTTCCTCATTCTTCTTCTTATCATGATCATCATCAGTATTAATTTCAAAAACGTTCTCTTTATTTGAATATGTAAATCATGGTCTCTCCTCACTTTGACGGTATTATTTTGCATTTACTTTTTTGGTTTATCCTCCATTTTTCTTATTACAAAACTGTTTTTGTAAGTTTGCGCTTTTCCCGATCGTTTCTCCGTAGTTTTATTATTATTTTTAAAAATATTTTTTCATTGTATGGTTTAAACAAAATGTATTAGTTCAGAAACAACATAGCGCTAATACATGAAATGAGTACAACAAGCACTGAATCTTGTAAAGCAACAAATCAAAGCGCTTTCTTTTTAAATCGAGGATAATGGAATAAGCACTCATGTGCTTTTTTACATCCAGTCCCCGTGTGTAAGCGGTTTTTTGTAAATTTGTCATCTGTTCCCACCGGCACACAATGGCCTACTCTTTCGAAAAGCGGAACAGGATTTAACATGTGCGCAAGATGTTCTGCATGTGTTCGCACACGGGACCTCGGTTTATAGTCTCATCCGAAAGACTAAGCGATGCTTATATGAGTAAGCCATTGTGTGCGGTGGTGGGAACGGATGACAAAATGTACAAAACTGCATACTACGGAGACTGGAGGTAAAAAAAGAAAAGAGCACATACATGAGTGCTTATTCCATTATCCTGGAAATAAAAACTCAAACAAACACACACACACATAAAATCGTATAGCATTGTTTTTTTCTTCTGGGAATAGACCTATTAAAAATGATCATCAGAATGTACCCTTACAATTTATTTTTTTTAATCATGAAGTACATTACTATTATTTTTTCTGGAGGCACTTTTTTTGTCACTCATTTTATTCACTTCATCAGAGTTTGTTGTGTTTTTCTTCTTCATTAAAACGTTTTCACATTAACTTCCCATTTTCTCTTTTTTTTGTCTCCCTCGTTTTTGTTAGGTTGTTGTTGTCATATTTCCTAAAGTATTTCTCTTCTTCTTCTTTCTTCTTGTCTTCTCTTCTTTCTGTTCTTCGTTTCTTCTCTTCTTCCTCTCTCCTCCTCCTTCTTCTTCTTCTTCTTCTTCTCTTCTTCTTCTCGTCCTCCTCCTCCCTCCTCCTCCTCCTCCTCTTCTTCTTCTTCTTCTTCTTCTTCTCTCCTCCTTCTTCTTTTCTTCTTCTCCTCCTCCTCCTCTTCTTCTCCTTTTCTTCTGCTCCTTCTTCTCCTTCTTCTCCTTCTCCTTCTTCTGTCTTCTTCTTCTCTTCTCTTCTCCTTCTCCTTCTTCTTCGTCGTCGTTGTCGAACGCTCAGACAGCAACTATTATTGTCTGTTATATGAGCGAAAAGTTATCTATTTATTCATTTACTTATTCTTTAATTTCGAGGATAATTGAATAAGCACTCATTTGCTTTTTTTTTTACATCTAGTCCCCGAGTGTATGCGTTTTGTCAATTTTGTCATCCGCTCCCACCGGCACACAATGGCCTACTCTTTCAAAAAGCGGAACGGGTTTTAACGTACGGGCAAGATGTTCTGCATGCGTTCGCACACGGGACCTCGGTTTATAGTCTCATCCGAAGGACTTTTTGGGGGGAAGGGGGGAAGGGGTGGGAGTGGAGTTAACTTCAGAAGAAAAATCCTCTTGATCGGGAATCGAACTCGGGTCAGCAGATCACGAGCGCATCACGCTAACCACCAGGCTATCCCGTCACGCTGCCGTTATGCGCCTGACAAGTCAGGCCTAGCGCATTCCCCTTCGGCAAAGGATAGAATTGTTATCTTTAAAGTCTTTCTGGAAGAAAAAAAAAAAAGGACAGGAGAATGGACCAAGAAGGCAGAAAATAGACAAGCAGGAGGTGACAGTAAAGAAAAGGAAGAAGGCAGAAACAAAGAGAGGGATAGAAAAGAGGGAATTTCTAGCACAGAATTTCCAGAAGGTGGGGATGCTATTCATACTGACAGGCCCCCGTGGGGGGGGGGGGGGGGGGGGGGGAGGGGAATTTATTCTTTTATATTAAAAAAAACAACAAACTTTTATGCAATCGTTCGTTGTCGTGATTTGTTCAGTTCTCCTGATATAATTTATGAACGCACGCAGAACATCTTGCGCACACGTTAAAACCCGTTCCGCTTTTCGGAAGAGTAGGCTATATGTGTGCCAATGGGAACGGATGACAAAATTGACAAAACTGCTATACACACGGGGAGAGAAGAGGGGGGGTGGGGGGGGTGGGGGGGGGGGGGGGGGGGGGGGTACTGGATGAAAACAAAAGCACATGGATGCTTTTTCCATTATCCCAAACAAAGAATAAAAAATAATATATATTTTTTATTATATACTATCTAAATTATTCTCCGATTTTTCTTTTATATTATTTATTTCAAAAATGCTCCAAAATATTGTCTATTTAAAACACCCCTCCAAAAAAAACCAAAAACCCCACACACACACACACAACACCATCACACACACACCACACACCACGACACACCAACACACACAAAAACCACACACACACACACAAAAAAAGAAAAAACCCACCAATCCCAAACCCGACATTTAAAAAAAAAAAATTAAAGTTTGAAACCCACAACTGTGTCTATCTATAGTTTTACAATTTATCTTCATTAGATTTACCATCAACTGTCTATGGTTCCCCTGAATTCAGCTAGATTACTTTATGATGTTGTTGTTGTTGTTGTGCGTTCCCCAGCTTTACACTCTGGGGGTCACCCAGAACATGCCACACTCTGACTCACTCACTCATCATCCCACCTGGGAATAATCACTGTGAGATAGGAAGTACACCGGATGAGAAGTTTTGCGTGTATGTCTCTTTTCATGTTACCTCGCCATATAGGCAGCCATACTCCAACTTCAGAGGATGTTTGCTTTATTAATTACAATCATTTTTGTTATAATTTTGCTCTACTTGTGATACTTATATATATTTTTTGTATCTTAAAAAAAAAAAAGATATCAATACGTTTTACACATGTTTTACGTGTGTGTGGTGGTTCAATCCCCGTTTGTGCCCGAAACTTTTCCCCCAGCCACTAGACCGTGAGTGGTGGTCTGGGTGCTAGTCTTTCGGATGAGACGACAAACCAAAGTCTCGTGTGCAACACGCATTTAGTGCACGTAAAAGAACACACGGCAACAAAGAAAGTTGTCCCTGGACAAATTGTGTAGAGAAAAACCCCACTGTGATAGAGAAACAAATACACATGCAGACAGGAAAAGAAAAAAATGGTGGCGCTGCTCTTGTGGCGACGCGCTCTCTCCGGGGAAAGCAGCTCGAATTTCACGCAGAGAAATCTGATGACTTAAAGTGGTATACAATACAAGACAAAACAACACGTACGCACGCACGCACGCACGCACGCACGCACGCACACACAAACACACACACAACACACACACACACACACACACAGAGGTAAGTGCCGACTCCACTCTCCCCAAAAGTCCTTCGGATGAGACTATAAACCGAGGCCCTGTGTGCGAACGCACGCAGAACATCTTGCGCACACGTTAAATCGTGTTCCGCTTTTCGTAAAAGTAGGCCATTGTGTGCCAGTGGAAGCAGATGACAAAATTGACAAAACCGCATACACATGGGGACTGGATGTAAAAAAGCACACAAGTGCTTATTCCATTATCCTCGAACCCCCCCCCCCCCCCCCCCCCCCCCCCCCCCCCACACACACACACACACACAAACGTGAATTTCACACAGAAAATCTGCTATGACACATCATCATCGCAACACAACACACGACACCACAGTAGAACAGAATAGAACTGACCAGAGTATAAAATAAAATAAAATAGAATTGAACGAAAGATAACAGAATAGGGAGCAATAGATCTCACACAACTCCCCCCCCCCCCCCCCCCCCCCCCGTCCCAATACAAGACCGAAAAAAGTAGCAAATAGAATGTTAACAGAATAGAACAGAACATCATAGAATAGAACACACAATACAAATAGAATAGAACATACCAACGAAACAACCTCACAACGCGAAAAGGTGACTCAAGAAAGCAGCGGATAAACAGAATAGAAACAAGAAAATAGAACAAAGAGAGAACAGAGCAGAATAGAACACAACAGAACAAAACATAATAGAACAGAGGAGAACAGAATAAAACAGAGAAGAACAGAACATAGAACACAACAGACCAGACCAGAATAGAACAGGACAGAGCAGAACTGAACAAACAAAGCAGAATAGAACAGAGAGAACAGAACAAAACAGAGAAGAACAGAACATAGAACACAACAGACCAGACCAGAATAGAAGCAGAAGAGAAACAGAACAACAACAGAGAAGAAACAGAACAACAGAGAAGAACACAACAGAATAGAACAGAGCAGAACAGAACACCACAGAAGATAATAGAACAGAAAGAACAGAACAGAATAGAAACAGTCTAACAGAACAGAACCAGAACAATACAGAATCAGAACAGACTAGAAACAGAAAAGAACAGAACAGATACAGAACAGAAACCCATCACAAAACGCAAGAATGCGACAGGCAGAGAAAAGCAGAGGGAGGGAGTCCTTTCATTCCAGACATTGATTTAAAAAAATTAACACAGCAAGACTGGTGCATCAGTGATCTTTGCTTTATTACCATCATCAACATCAATCATCACAATCATGTACACACACATCAATCAGTTTAGCCAAAGGGCCTGTAAGCTACAGGAATAGACCAATACAAGGAAAATGATCGTCTGTGTCTATATATACGTCAGCTACTACGTGTGTATATAAATCAATCAAGTCAACATTGTGCTTCATTTATAAAAAAATTTACAAGTCATTACTGGAAAAATGGTAATGTGTGTCTATAATTATCAGCTATTCTGTGCGTCAATTGATCAAGTCAATAATGTAGGGTGTTTTTTTTCTCTTCCAAATATTAATTATTCATTAAGAAAAGGATAGTGGGTATACCCGGCTGTTTCGTGTGTAAATTAAGACAATAATGTACTTAATGTATTAAACTATTAATCAAGAAAGTGATAGTCCATATTTAAACCCGCTGTTTCGTGTGTAAATTAAGTGAATGATGTACTTCATTAAAAAAAAAAAATTATTAATCAAGAAAATAGTCTGTGTTTATGCCCGCTATTTCGTATGTACTCAGTAAATTAGTTAAGTCAATAACGTACTTCAATAATAATAATAATAAAATCCAGGAAACACTAGTATGTTTTTATGCCAGCTATGTTGTATGTACTCAGTACATTGGTTAAG
>CM054139.1:4722282-4729782 GCA_028751875.1 Rapana venosa | reverse complement strand
TAAGGAAGCTAGCAGACGACACAGGACTGAGGGGGTACAGGGTTTGCTGAAAAATTACAAAAATTCAAACCTACCAAATTTGTTCAACATCACATGAGTTTTGAGTCAGAGGCTAGTCTTTTACCAAAAAAAGTGGTTTTTATTTCTGTGGATGCCTTAGTACGTGTGGTATGAATAAAAGAGCCACATTTGAAAAACAGAAGGAAAAAGAGTGATTTTGTAATACCAGTGTGCAGCCTTCACTTGCTGACTCGGGACCTAACAGGGACAAGGGAAGTAATCGGCATGGAAGAGTTACATCCCTTTGCCGTAGTTTCACTTTTTTTCCTCCTGTTTTTTTTTTTTTTTTTGGTGGTTGTCAAAATCGTATTTTTATCAGTAAGTTCGTATTTTCGTATTTAGGGTAAAATAAATCGTCAAAATACGATAAAATCGTACGGATAGGCAGGTTTGGTGTGTGTGTGTGTGTGTGTGTGTGTGTGTGTGTGTGAGTTTGTGTGTGTATGATGTGCCTGCGAGTGTGTGTGTGTGTGCGTGTGTGTGTGCTCGCGCGTGTGTGTGTGTGCGTGCATGCAAGCATGCATGTGTATAATGTGCATGCGTGTGCGTGCAAGATGCCTACTGCAAGCGCTTAAAGACTTCTACGAGATTTATTTAAGGGCACAAAGCACATACACTGTCCTCCTTCTCCTTCTTACTCTGAGCCTATGTCAACTTCCAAGTCTTATTCATTTACTTATTTATACCACTTTAAGTCACAGCAGATTTCTCTGCGTGAAATTCAGGCTGCTCTCCCCGGGGAGAGCGCATCGCCACAAGAGCAGCGCCACCCATTATTTTTTTTATTTTTTATTTTTCCTGTCTGCAACTGTATTTTTTCCCTTATCAGAGTGGCTTCATTGCAGCTTCTGTAAACATGTAATCACTGGCATTCAACGACTCCCTAAGATCAATAATAATTTTAGAGCTTCGCATCAGGTTACGAGTATGCAGATAAGCAGTTCTTTCATGAATATGTTAATCTCCACTTCACAACTTGTCAACAATGTTCAAACCAAATCGAACGGCATCGATATCATCATTTTAGTCTAAAAATGCATTCAACTCATAATGTTAATATCGAACAGTATACATTGCTTATACATAACACTTTTTTTTAACAATGAATAGGATTGTATTTGCAAGGATATGCTTACCATCTTGAGCAATATCTATCTATATGATTGTTAATGGTATTTTGTCCACAAACACGTGACAACAATAGTGAACAGTATGTACCGTGTAAGGTTATGAGTTATTATTTCAAAAATATGCATTCAACACAACTTGAGGAAAATATCAAACATAATAACTGCATACCGGTATCATTTAGTGCATGAATATACTGAACTCCACATTATACAAACAGTATTACAGATTATCATTCCATTAATACATGTTGAACGTGACTCGCTAACAATGTTAATCAATGCCTAAAATGCATACAGATATCATTTAGTCCATACATACACACACACGCTGAACTTCACATCATACAAACAATATTACAAGTTATCATTTCATCCATATGTATTCAAACAAGTCTTGCTAACAATGTTGAACCACATACAGATATCATTTAGTACATACACACACACTGAACTTCACAACATACAAAAAATATTACAGATTATCATTCCATCAATACATATTGAGCATGACTTGCTCACTATGTTAAACGATGCCTAAACTGTAAACAGATATCATTTAGTCCATACATACGTATACACACACACACACACACACACTGACCTTTACACCATACAAACAATATTACAGATTATCATTCCAACAATACATATTGAACGTGACTTGCTAACAATGCTGAACAATGCCTACACTGAATACAGATATCATTCAGTACACACCCACACTGACCTTCACACCGTACAACAAATATTACAGGTTATCATTCCGTCAATATGTATTGAACAAGACTCGCTAACAATGTTAAACAATGCCTAAACTGCACACAGATAATCACTTAGTCCATACACACATACACACACTCACACACACATACACACACACTCACACACGCATACACACACACTGAACAATACATCATACACAGAATGCAGACCCGTTTCTACTGGTCACACAGACACACTGAACACAGTAGTAAATCATTGACATGCAGCTGTGGAATTAGTTTCTCGGAGTGTCACAACAGTACACACAGTCCACGTATTCTACATCACATATACCGAGACCCAGGAAAAGGGATGAAAACATGACAAACGCGATAGCCGAGTGGTTAAGACTGCTTGCCTTCAACCCCATGGGTCCATGAAGTCATGGGTTCGAATCTCGGCAACAGCAGCGTCTGGTGAATTAAGGGTGGGGATGTTTACCATCTCTCACGTCAACTTTGAGTACAGACCTGCCAGTGTGAGTGCATGGGTGTGCGCGTAGGCACGTGCATGTACCCGTGCATGTGCGAAGCAAATACTTGCACGTGTGTGTGTGTGTGTGTGTGAGTGTGGTTGTCTGTGTGTGTTTAACTGACAAAATCAACTAAAATGCATACTGAACAAATCTTTGACGTACACAGTTGGGGTTTTTTCCCCTCAGGAACATCAATAAATAATAATGATGTAGTTTTAATGCGAAATTTACACTCATGATCAAAAACGACAACACTTCACACCGATTTTCACAGAAACAATGTACAACAATCTGATGTGCAATTTTAAACGCATCTTATATTAAAAAAAAAGGAAAAAAAAAACCCAGAAAAGAAAACAGTCAATTCATACATGTATATCAGCTTGGTGTAAAATGTATCCCTGGCTAATGGTAATCCACACACACATGAACACTGCACATGATCTGCTAAGATGCATGATTTGACTGTTAGGAAGACAGTTTTTCTCCACCTTGGAGCGTGACAAATGTTGTGCTGGTGTGTCTGTAGTTGTCATTATTCACTATTACTCACCATTCATCATCACGCATCATCAAGAATTCATTATTTTACAATCCATTGCTACAAGTCGTTCTTACTACAGCGTTATAATTCCCATGTTTTCATTATTACAGTTCATTGTTAAAAAATTTATTATTATTATACATCATAATTGATCATTCATTATTACAATTACTATCCACTGCTATACAGTTCATTACTACGCATTATAGAATTCAATGTTTAACATAGCTAATCTATCATTACAATTTATTGTTATCATTCATTATTACATATAATCACATTCACAGGGAATTCCCCCCAAAATCAGAACAAAACAGACTCTTACTACTACTACTACTACTACTACTACTACACTACACACACACATACACACACACTCTGGGCATTGTCGCACACATTACATGTCACAAATGATACCGATGTGGGTTACTGATGCGTGCGTGCGTGTCTTTCAAACACTATTTCTCTGCACACAATGCGTGTGCCATGTGTGTGATCAAAGCTTTGTCAAGTCTGCAGCTCTCCAGCACTGTGTGCCTACAGTCAGTTCATCACCATTATCACATCGCGGCCAGTTTTTGTTGTTGTTGTTGTTGTTATTGTTGTTGTGCGTTCCCCAGCTTTACACCCTGGGGGGTCACCCAGAACATGCCACACTCTGACTCTCTCATCATCCCACCTGGGAAGAATCACTGTGAGATAGGAAGCACACACCGGATGAGAAGTTTGCGTGTGATGACTCTTTTTAAGTACCTCGCCATATAGGCAGCCCTACTCCGACTTCAGAGGATTTAAAAAAAAAAATCTCCTTTAAAGAAGAATGCAGGTTTGTTATGTTAAGAGCTTGTCATGGCTAAAGGTAATCTGAACACATTTTTTTTTTTACAACATAACAGCATTTTAGTGTAGATCTTGGCACTGAGCTGACATCAATAACTGACACAGCTTTTGGCCTGGGCCAATGTGACCAGTGGCACCGGAGATTGTTTTCCTACACATAACTGTGAAGTGCAACGGGGGACGGGATAGCCTAGTGGTTAGAACATTGCGCTCGCAATCTGACGACCCGGGTTCGATTCCTGTTCAAGGGGATATTTTCCACTGGAGTTAACATCAGTGCCGACTCCACTCTCCCAAAAGTCCTTCGGATGAGACTGTAAACCGAGGTCCCGCGTGCGAAACGCATGCAGAACATCTTGCACACACGTCAAATCCTGTTCCGCTTTTTGTAAGAGTAGGCCATTGTGTGCCGGTGGGAACAGATGACAGAATTGACAAAAATGCACAAACACGGGGACTGGATGTAAAAAAGCACATAAGTGCTTTTATTCCATTATCCTCGATATAAAAGAATAAAAATAAAATAAAATAAAATAAAGTGCACAAGCACTGACAGGGTATATTCAAAGAACAGGTCATACACGAATCAGCAGCAGCAACGAGAGTACATGTCACTATTATTATTATTATTATTATTATTATCATCATTATTTAAATTAACAACTGTGGCATATTGCAGAACCCTATTGTTTTATCCCTGTTATCGTTCTCCAAATACCGACAGTATCACGTACTTCTGTTCCCTCTCCAACATTGATACCACTGTGTAACATTCATGTTCTTTTTTTTCCCTATACTGGCAGCATTACGTAACAATCATGTTACCGTTCTCCCAACCTGACACCATCATTATGTAACAACCACAAAGCAGATGACTGTCACATTGCTATGACGCGATGTGTACACAACCTGGAGTTGAACGCTCCCCTTCAGAAACCAAGAGATTCAGAGTTCAAACCCCCCCCACCCCCCAATACTGCCATTTTTTTCCCCTCCTCCTCCACCACCACACCTTGAGTCCAGGTCTGGGTGCTAGTCTTTCAGATGGGACAGAAGCCTAAGGTCATGTATCCAACTGCTTTCACTGCACGTAAGAGAACCCAGGGCAGCTTAAGAGATGTTCCTCGTTAAATCCTGTACTAAAAATTCGCTTCCCTCAGCAAAGTTAGATGCACAAGCAACAGAGAATTGGGAAAGAGAAAAAAAAAAACCATGGCATATTTCTAATCAATGGTGGAGAATTTTCCCTGAGGAGTGCAGCTTCAAATTTCACACACACACAAAAACCAGTAATGACAAGAATATTATCAATAATATAGAATAATGTCTGTCATGGTGTTATCGGTGATCTAGAGGTAACACGCCTGTCTAGAAAGCGAAAAGTCCGGGTCGGAAGTGTGTGGCGGTTCGTATCCCGTTTAGGCCCGAAACTTTTCCCCCATCCATTAGACCATGAGTGGTGGTCTGGGCGCTAGTCTTTCGGATGAGACAATAAACCGAGGTTCCGTGTGTTACACAAAATTTTCAACGCAGTAAAAGAACCCACGGCAAAAGAGTTGTCCTTGGCAAAATTCTTAGAAAAAAGCCACTCTGATAGGGAAACAAAACAGTTGCAGACAAAAAAAAAAAGAAAAAAAAAAGGGTGGCGCTGCTCTTGTGGCGACGCGCTCTCCCCGGGGAGAGCAGCCCGAATTTCACGCAGAGAAATCTCGTGACTTGAAGTGGTATAATATAAAATAAAATAAAAATAAAAATAACTACAGATGGGGCGGGGTTTGTGGCCCAGCGGTTAACGTACCTCTTTAAAACACAACAGGCTGAAGGTTCAAATCTGTCAGAAAACAGTGTTTTGTTTGTTGTTCCTTGGCTAGAGCTCTGAGGTTCACCAATGGTGAGATTTTTGCGTTTACATAATTATAATATGTATATAAGATTTTCCTCTCCTGCTTCAGCTCATAGCTCATACGCTGCCTTCAACAGCCGAGATTCTATCGCCCTGCCAGGGTGTGTGACCTGTGTGTGTGTGTGTGTGTGTGTGTGTGTGTGTGTGCGTGCGTGTGTGTGTGCGAGCACATTTGGACTTGTTAGAACTATTAATTGTTACTGGTTGCATGACTGTATAAGAATGAGTTGAGTGCAAGCGCTTCGATTTGTCTCTGCTATATAAATTCCATTTATTATTATTATCATTATCATTATAATTATTATCATTATATGCGACTTTTTTGTTTGCCTAACATGAAGGTGGACATTGGGGATGAAACAGATTTTTAAAAAAACACCCAAAACTCTAATTAAACTACACTGTGGCTGTTGCTCAGGTTTGGTTTGGGGGGTCTTTTTAGGCGCTTATTTTTTTTTAAAAACCCAAGTTTTTGGAGTTGATATTTTAAAAAAAATGTTTTCTGCAACAGTCTGCATCTGTTGCGAGTTTTTTGTTTTCTAGATTAAAAAAAACAACAACCCACTGCAACTATACAGAGTTACACAGCAATTACGCGACACAAAACAAAACGGAACAGTCTTCCTCCATTCAGCGCAAACGCCCCAACACCATACAATCATAATAATAATAATAATAATAATAATGTACGGAATTTATATAGCGCTGAATCTTGTAAAGCAACAAATCAAAGCGCTCAATCATCTACCGCTCCTCGTCTCACTGCTGTGTATTTTTCCTTTTTTCAGCCAGTCTGTCGACGTCTTTCCGCACTATGAGGTCTGCGGGTCACTCCTCCATCCATCCATCCATCCATCCATCCATCCAAGTCCAAGTCAAGTCAAGTCAAAAACACCATCCATCCTACCAACACTGACTCTTACTGCAGGCAGCAGCAGTGACGTCTCTTTCCACCGACGCAGTCACACCACCACCACCACCATCTCGATTCTTCTCACCATGTCACACCAGATGGATTCATTCTCCCCCACCCAAGCCTGTGTCCACAGTCTGCACACGACGCGCATGCTGGGTCATCGCCGCCGGTCTGTACACACGCTTCCCTCACCGTCTTACTCCCTCTCTCTCTCTCTCTCTCTGTGTTCTTCTCACTCCATGCACTTGGAGATAAACTCCAGGAAGCGTTTGGCGTACTGGTCGGGTTTGACGGTGGAGATCTCGGCCCCTGCGCCGTGCTTGACGGTCTTGGCTGCCTGAGCCGTGCGCTTCTTCACCCCGTACTTGGTCAGTACGTCGATCAGCGCCATGAAGTACATCTCCCCCGTCTCTGTCCCTGCCCCCGGCAACACGATCAGTACAGTGATGATGATGATGATGATGATGATGATAATGATGATGATGATGAAGATGAAGAGGAGGAGGAGGATGGTGATAATAATAATAATGATGATGATGATATTATACAGCCACAAGTTAACTTCCTGATTTTGGTTTTGGAAACCTGATAATTCTTACACACATACACACACACACACTACACCCACCCCCTCACACACACAAATATTACACCCCCTCCCTCCCCCACTACATCCCTCCTCCCACCCACACTACATCACCCCCCCTCACACACATTACGCCCCCCCCCTCCTCCCCCCCCCCCCTCCACCCACACTACACTCCCCCCCCCACACACACATACTACACCCCCTCCCTCCCACACACTATTGCCCCCCCTCTTCCTTACATCCTCTTCCCCACAATACACCCATCCCCTCCACACACACTA
>CM054139.1:4677282-4717282 GCA_028751875.1 Rapana venosa | reverse complement strand
TCAGAGGATTTTTTCTCCTTTTATGGAGAGTGCAGGTTGTTATGTTAAGAGCTTGTCATGGCTGAAGAAGGCAATCTCAACACAACATTTTACAGCATGTTAGTGTAGGCCTAGGCACTTAGCTTAAGGAAGGTGGCAGGATGGTTAAGACGTTTGCCCGCCAACAACTAAACCGTGAGGTTCTGGGTTCGATTCCCAGCCTCGCCCTTTCTTCCCATTTTGACAAAAAAATCGAACTGAATGTCAAAGTCCTTCGGATGAGACTATAAACCGAGGCCCCGTGTGTGAACGCATGCACAACATCTTGCGCACACCTTAAATCCTGTTCCGCTGTTCGAAAGAGTTGGCCATTGTGTACCAGTGGGAAGAGATGACAAAATTTTAAAAACCCACATACACACGCAAAAAAAAAAAAACCCCAAAAAATCATCTGAGTGCTTGACTTGTTGCTTTACAAGATTCAGCACTACATAAATTCCATACATTATTATTATTATTATTAAATCGATAACTGACACAGCTTTTGGCCTGGGCCATATATTCATATTCCAACAGGCCCATAGAAGTGCTAACCCAGTTAAAAAAATTTTTAAATGTCGCATGAATTTTTTTAACAGCGAAGGTAAAAAGAGACAGATCACTGCAAACAGATAGATGGACCACAGACAGATGCAGAAGACAAAACAAAAAAAACCACTGTGACAATAGAGAAGGTTCTGTGAGGTCGTCAGCAGAACAAGCACTGACCCGCTCTTTGTCGCTGGCTTGTCTGTCCACCGTCGACCCCTGCAAAACACACACACGATTCTTAACTATCATCATCGTCATCGTTAACATTAAAAAAAAGTATATATATATATATATATATATACACACACACACATATGTATGTATGTATGTATGTATGTATGTATGTTGTCTACTCTATCTATATATGTATTATGTAAGGCGTAAGCCGAAATATTGGGGAACATCTATATATGTTGGTTGTTAATATTTTCAACCTGCTGGTGTGTTTTTTATAATATATATATATATATATATATATAATAAATATATTATTTATTATATATACAGAGTGATGTTGTTTTATATATATATATATTATATAGATATAAACACACACACACACACGCATGCACATGTTTTTTATAACATACGGGACCTCGGTTTATCGTCTCATCCGAAAGACTAGCACCCAGACCACTACTCATGTCTAATGGATAGGGGAAAAGCTTTTGGCCCAAACGGGGTTTGAACCACTGCACACACTTCCAACCCGGACATTTCGGGAATGTGCGGAATGTGAGTGAGTGTGTGTATGTGTGAAGCATCAGCAACATTTATGTGGTGCATCAGTGGCCTAGAGGTAATGTGCCTGCCTAGAAAGCTAGGGACTAGGGGACTGGATGTAAAAAAAGCACATGAGTGCTTATTCCATTGTCCTCGATTAAAAAAAAAAAAGTCATCTGAGCGCTTTGATTTGTTGCTTTACAAGATTCAGCGATATATAACTACCGCATGCAGATGGCCCTGGATAAAGTTTCCGCATGGGCTGACAAGTGGTGTGTGTCCATTAACCGGGACAAGACCACAGGCACCCTCTTTACGCTCTCACCAAAAGCAAGCCCTGGACGCCTCACCCTTGGCAACACGACCCTCAAGATGGAAGACCAACAGACATACCTTGGGGTCACATATGACAAGAAGCTGACCTGGAAACAACACATCACCCAGGCAGAAGGAAAAGCAAGGCGTAAGCTCAACATCATGCGCAAACTTGCAGGGACACAGTGGGGAGCCAATGAACACATCCTGAAATCAGTCTACCAGGGCACTGTACGACCCCATCTTGAGTACGGATCAAACTCTTGGATGACAGCTGCCAAGACACATCGGGACACCCTGGACAAGGTACAGAACCAAGCCTTGAGAATCATCACAGGCGCGATGAAATCCACCCCCATAGAGAAGATGGAGCAGGTGACTGGCATAGCTCCTCTCATCACCAGAAGGAAACAGAAGACGCTGCAACAGGCTACCAAGTACCAGTGCACCAAAGACCATCCAATGAGCACAAGACTGGAGAAGCTGTCCTCTGGAAGACTAAACCGCTCCAGTTTTGCAGTCGAAGCTCGTGCACTGCAGAGAGAGCACCAAGACAAACTGCCAGCAGTACAGCCCATCACCTTCTCCCTTGATGATCCTCCATGGCAAGAAAGGACAGGAAAAGTGACAGTCAGAATGACAGTTCCAGAAATCACGAAGAAAACTGAACAGGGCGACATTGTCAAAAGAACTCTAACAGCAGCCATGATAGAAGATCAATACCCTCACGAGGCATGGCTCCACGTCTACACAGACGGCTCTGCAACAGATGCCACCAGATGTGGAGGAGCTGGGGCCTACATCTGGTATCCCAGCAGAGAATGGGAGACTCGGTCAATAGCAACCGGCGTCTACTGCACCAACTACAAGGCCGAAGTGGAAGCGATCATCCTTGCAGCAAACACCATCCGCAGCAGAGTGGATCACAACACCCAGGTCGTCTTTCTGACCGACGCTCTGTCTGTGCTGCAAGCCTTCAACAGCGGCCAGCTTCCACAACTAGAGATGGCACTACATAACATCCAGTGTCTTCGCACCGTGCTGCAGTGGATCCCCTCACACTGTGGCATCGAGGGCAATGAGCAGGCTGACAGAATGGCCAAGATAGGCGCCCGAGATGAACAGCCCGAAAACCCTGTCTGCCTTGCAGAGAGCAAGACCATCATTAAGGCTCTCTACAGGAAAACGCCACCACCAGACAGCTACCACAGCCTCACCAGACAAGACCAGGTGACCATCTTCCGATTAAGAACAGGCCACTGCAGGCTGAACCAACATCTGCACAGGAAGATGAAAGTGGTACCCTCCCCCATGTGCTCATGTGGGGAAGCTGAGCAGGACACTCGCCACATCCTGCAGGACTGCAGGGCCTTCAGGCAGCTGAGAGAGGAAATGTGGCCGAACCCATTACCCCTAGAAGAAAAACTGTACGGGCCGGTGGATGCCCTACAGACGACTGCTACATTCCTTAGGCGAACTGGTCTCTTAGTGTAAAACAAGGCATCGAAAAGAAGAAGAAGAAGAAGCGATATATAAATTCCATACATTATTATTATTATCAACTTCACTGTCACTGTGTGGCAGCCATCTCCGCATGCGTGCATGTGTGCATGCGTGCGTGTGTGTGTGCATGCCTTCATGCGTAAATAAAAAGTTTATATGTCTCTTCCAGTCAATGGTTTTTATAACATTATATTCCTACATTCGAGTGTGTGTGTGCGTTTGTGTGTGTGAGCGTGTATGCTTGTGTGTGTGTGTGTGTGTCTTAGTGATATTTTTTTTAATTGAAGTTATCATAGAATGTTTATACAAACATGAAATGTAACTTTCTTGTATATTTCGCTGATTCAGCGCTATATAAATTTCCATACATTATTATTATTATTTCGAGATAATGATACATATCACTGTGCCTGTCAGTATTGTAATTGCCCTTCATGGGATGATTAAAGTGTTCTTGACTTTGACTCAACTTGACTTGACTTTGACTTGACTCAACTTTGACTCGGCTCAACTTGACCCGACTTTGACTTGACTTTGACATGACTCAACTTTGACTTGACTTAACTTGACCCGACTTTGACTTGACTTGACTCAACTTGACTTTGACTCAACTTCAACTTGACTTGACTCAACTTGACTCGACTTTGACTCAACTTTGACTTGACTCGACTCAACTTGACTCGACTTTGACTTGACTTGACTCTTGTTTACCTTCAGGTCGTACTTGGTGTGGACGGTCAGTCGCGGGCTGAAGACGTTCCTCATCACCAGCAGGTAGGTCTCTGTGTCGTTGACCGTCACCCTGTACATGCCCAGGTATTGCGGCAACAGGGTCTGTGCGTGGCACTCCACCACAAACTGTACACACACACACACACACCACACACACACACCACACACACACACCACACACACACACACACACACACACACACACACACCATACACACACACACACACACACACACACACACCACACACACACACACACACACGCAACACACACACCAACACCACACACCACACACACACCACACACACACCACACACACACACCACACACTCACACACACACCACACACACACACACAAAAACACACACACCCACACACACACCACACACACACACACACACACCACACCACACACACACACACACACCATACACACACACACACACACACCACACAACACACATTTTTTTTAATTATTTGAATTGTATGGTTTAATATTTTTCTGGGTTTTTTGTTTTGTTTTTAATTCCACATATGCATATGTTATTGTTTTTCTTGTTTGATTTGTATAGTTTACCATAGATTAGGTTTTTTATTCTATGTCAGCATATACATTATCTTTTTTTTCTCACTTTTTTTTCCCCTTTAGATAGATGGCTTGATGAAAAAAAGCAAATGCACTGCTTATTCAATGTACCATCTGAAAATTAAAGTTTGACTTTGACTTTGACACACACATAGCATTATCTTTCTTCATCTGCGAACGCATGCAGAATATCTTGTGCACACGTTAAATCCTGTTCCGCTTTTCGAAAGAGTAGGCCATTGTGTGCCGGCGGGAACGGATGACAAAAATGACAAAACCGCATACACACGGGGACTGGATGTAAAAAAAGCGCACGAGTGCTTATTCCATTATCCTCGATAAAAAAAAAATTTTTTAATGTCATCTGAGCGCTTTGATTTGTTGCTTTACAAGATTCAGCGCTATATAAATTCCATACATCATTATTACTATTCATTACATGACGATGTCACCATCAATATGATGGTGTGTGTGCATGCGTACGTGCGTGAGTGTGTATACATTTGAATTTGTAAAAAATTATTAATTGTAACGTGATGCAGGTGTAAGAGTAGGATGAATGCAAGCGGTCTGATTTGTTTTTGCAAGATGAAGCGCTATATAAATTCTATTTATTATTATTATTATTATTATATTCCAATACCATCATCAGTATAGTATCACCTAGATAACGCTCCACCACAAAATGAATCGTACTGCCCTGAAGGTCAAATGTTTAGTTGTTGACATGTTGTTAATCTGCAACAAAAAGGCTATTCACTACGGAAAATAGATTGAAAATCAGAGAATTCTGTGAAAAGTTATTACAAATTGAGATGTTAGACTGCAGAAAGTGACAAAATGAGAAACTGACAAGTTTCGCATCATAATAGGTGGTCAGAATGAGGGCTTGGGTGTTCTTAAATGCGTTTTTAAAGCTGAAGGAAACAAAATTACACCTGGATACTTCAGTACAAGGTAGAAGAATGAGTGTACTTTTATAATCAATCAAAATCTCAAAATTGACAACCTGACCCCCACCTGCCTAAAACGGCTCCTAGCAGAAAAGTGGGTCAGGTGCAAAGCGACTCATTTTGTGGTGGAGTGTCACATGTATCAACTCACTCATTCCATCACTATGTACATCCCTAGGTATCAACTAAGGCAACAATGTCCATTCACTATCGTAGTGTTGCAGAAAGCACAGTCGAGTCATCAATCAACAGGGGGATGGGATAGCCTAGTGGTTAGAACATTGCGCTCGCAGTCTGATGACCCGGGTTCGATTCCCGTTCAAGGGGATATTTTCCCATGGAGTTAACATCAGTGCAGACTTCACTCTCCCCAAAAGTCCTTCGGATGAGACTATAAACCCAGGCCCCGTGTTCGAACGCACGCAGAACATCTTGTGCACACGTTCAATCCTATTCCGCTTTTCGTAAGAGTAGGCCATTGTGTACCGGTGGGAACAGATGACAGCATTTACAAAACCGCATACACACAGGAACTGGATGTAAAAAAGCACATAAGTGCTTATTCCACTATCCTCGATATAAAAGAATAAAAAACAATAAAAAAAACAAAATCAAAACATATCACCCGTAACCATAACGTAACAACAATCGTGACATCACTCTGTCTGCATCCATAACAACTGCGGCAACAGAGCTTGCCGGTGATACGCCATCATGCACAGAAACAAACAACAGCTGTTGTGACAGCAGAAAGTCAAGTCAAGTCAAGTCACGTCAAGTCAAGTCAAGTCAAGTCAAGTCAGCACACTCCAGTCACTACAACCAAAGCTTCTCAGCTCATCCGCACTCTCAGACAACCACACTCTCGCAGTCTCTTTTCACCACAGGTCCCAGAAAGAGAAATAAATAAAAGAAAAATATTGCTTGCTGAACTCTGAAGACATCTCTCAACAGACAGACCAGCTCCAGTTTCAAGCTGAAAAATCTGTATGACTATATTCCATGATGTAATAAAACACCACACCGCACCTACACTACACCACATAACACCACCACACAACACCCTACCCACCCCAACAATTCCATTCCACAAACCATGCCACCCCACCCCACCCACCCACCATACACACCACGCCACACCCCCCCACATCACACCCCACAATACCACACCATAATACCACACTGCACCTCACCACACCCTTCGGATGAGACTATAAACCGAGGCCCTGTGTGCGAACGCACGCAGAACATTTTGCGCACATGTTAAATCCTGTTCCGCTTTTCGAAAGAGTAGGCCATTGTGTGCCGGTGGGAACAGATGACAAAATTGACAAAACTGCATACACACGGGGACTGGATGTAAAAAAGCATGCAAAGGCTCATTCCATTATCCTCGATATAAAAGAATAAAATAAAAAATAAATAAAACCCCACAATACCACACCACACCCCACAATACCAACCAGACCACACCCACAATACCACACCCCACAATACCACACAAACACCCACTACACCGCACCCCACAACACACCCTACCCCAACCCTCCATGCCACACCATACCATTTATTTTATTTATTTATTCTTTTATATCAAAGATAATGGAATAAGCACTTATGTGCTTTTTTTACATCCAGTCCCCGTGTGTAAATGGTTTTGTAAATTGTCATCTGTTCCCACCGGCACACGATGGCCTACTCTTACGAAAAGCGTAACAGGATTTCAACATGTGCGCAAGATGTTCTGCGTGCATTCGCACACGGGGCCTCGGTTTATAGTCTCATCCGAAGGACTTTGACCACACCACGCCACACCACTCCACCACACCACACCATCACTTGTCGCACCCCATCCCACTCCACCACACCACACCACACCACACACCACCCCACCCCCCCCCACCACACCCCCCCCCCCCCCCCCCACCACACCCCACCCCCCCACCACACCACACCATCCCACACCACACCCCATCACACCACACCCCAACCCCGCTCCAGAACAAACCTGGTGGTACTGTTTCAAGATGTGATGCATGATCTCCACTTCTTCGGACAGCACGGTTTTGATGAAGTAGCGCTTGTCGCAGGACTGGTACAGGCGAGCCCCGCTCTTTCCTGCCGCGTCCGTCAGCCTGATGTCGTTGGTCAGCGACGTCTGAACGTGAAGGCATTTTTTACCGTTAGTAAGGTAGGTGGGGGACACGGGATAGCTCAGTGGTCGGAGCACTCGCTTTCCCCCCAGCCAAGTTAAGCAGCGTCGAGCGTGGTTACCAGTTGGATGGGTGACCTTTTGTGAGCGCGCCTTGGCTTCAAGTACACTTCCCCCCAGTTCCCCCAGCTGTAAATGGGTACCTGCCCTCTTTAGGGTCAGGGAAGGTAAAGCAGCGAGGGAGAGGAGATGGGCGCCGCTGCCCTCAATATGCTGGCCCTAGAGAAGTGAGGTCTCTGACGCCTCGCTCCCCTACGACCTTATAGGTTATGGGACTCCTTTACCATTTACCTTTTAAGGTAGTGTGTGTGGTGTGTGTGGGGGGGGGGGGGGGGGGGGGGGGAGGAGGGTGTGTGTATATGTGTGTGTGAGATATGTATACTTAAAAATAGTACTGACTCATTAATACTGTTTGATGATCATTATGCGATGGACTCTTGCTTTTCAGTTAGTGTTAGTATTCATGTTATTTTTGGGTGCTGTTAGGTTTATTCTCCTGGTCAATTTGTAATCCTCCATACCCCAAAAGGAGTGAAAGGAATTAAATCTTGAATCTTGAGTGTGTGTGTGTGTGTGTGGGGGGGGGTAGGGAGTGTGTGTGTGTGTGTGTGTGTGTGTGTGTGTGTGTGTGTGTGTGTGTGTGTGTGTGTGTGTGCTTTCTTTAACTTAATGTATATTCACTCAAAGTGATATTAGACACCCAAAATAAACCAACAACAAAAAACCCAACAACAAATATGAAGATTTATAAAACTGTGTCACATTTATAGAACATAATTATGTGTGTGGGTAGTGGTGTGTGTGTGCATGCATGCGTGTGTGTCTGTGTGTGTGTGTGTGTAGTGGTGTTGTGTGTGTAGTGGTGTGTGTGCGTGTGTGTGTGTGTGTGTGTGTGTGCGTGTAGTGGTGTGTGTGTGTGTGTGTGTGTATTGGTGTGTGTGTGTGTGTGTGTGTGTGTGTGTGTGTGTGTGTGTGTGTGTGTGTGTGTGTGTGTGTGTGTGTGTGTGTGTGTGTGTGTGTGTGTTGGTGTGTGTGTGTGTGTGTGTGTTGGTGTGTGTGTGTGTATGCACGCGCACACACAAAGCTGTTCCCTACCCACTCTCTACCACCCTTTTTTGACTGTCCTCTTCTTCCAGTGCTGAATTCATGCAGACCTATGACATGAGTGAGGCAACTTTTATGTGCTCTCTAAGTCATCCATGCAAGCTTATTCCATAATCCTCAACATAAAAGAACATAAATAAACGCATAAATAAATACATACATTCATGTTTGAATACATTATGGATACATCATGATTCTTTCATCATCATCACAGCGTTAACACCTGTTTTGCTTTTCGGAAGAGTATGCCACTGCAGGCCGGTGGGAACGGATGGCACAATTTACAAAACTGCATACACACGGGGACTGGATGTAAAAAAGCACATCAGTGCTTAATCCATTATCCTCAAAATAAAAGAATAAATAAATAAAACAGCAATCATTTGTTCTTGAAAACTTGGCCACTTTACAAACTTGAAGACATCCCAATTTTTCCATCAGTTTACAATTTGAAGACATCCCAATTTTTCCATCAGTTTACAACATTTTTACATCTTTGCTTAAATATCACTTCAGGCATCAGTATTCCTTTTCAACAGACGTGAGTTGACTTCTCCCCCATAACTCTCTGAGCAGTTGTGGAGGCACAGCACTGAATTCTTCAGGCAGTGTGTGTCATGGAAAAGTTGCTGGTGGAGCCCATTTCTCTCTAGGTAGCAGGGTGCATGCTAGGCATGTTTGTGTCATCCCACCAGCTGGCATACTCTTCTGTTTCTGTGAAAAGCCGATGGCCTTTGAAAAAAGTGTGCAAGATATTAACATGTATAATTATCTCTTTATTTCATGTACTAACTCTGTATCAATGATTTTTGCTGTATCCAACCTACTGTCATAACAAAAAGTCAAGTCAAGTCAAAAACACTGTAATCATCCCATAAAGGGCAAATACAATACTGACAGGCACGTTGTGATATGTATAATCATCTTGAAAGACACTCGTTAAGAAAACTACATTTCACATTGGTATGAACATTCCAAGATAACTTTTAAAAAAACATCACACACACACACACAGAGGCAGACATACACACGCACGTACAACATTTTTCTTAGCATTCTTCACAATCTGCAACCTCCCCCATGCACACTAATGTGAATAGTTTATCATCTAAAAAAACCCAAAACCACACATGAGAAATTCATGTACTACAGCACCACTCCTATAGATAGCTGTCTACTTACCATGTACTGAGTATCGTCGATACCAAACCTCTGCCGCAGGTTTCGAAAGACCAAGGGACAGTACTCTTTGACCTTGAAGTGGCTGGGCATGCTGTCCCTGCAACACCCACACACATGAGCTCCTAACACACCACACCATGCCGCATGAGGATCGGTGGTCTAGAGGTAACGCGTCTGCCTAGAAAGCAAAAAATCAGCGTCGGAAGTGTGCGCGGTGGTTTGATCCCTGTTTGGGCCCAAAACTTCCCCCCCCCCCCATCCGTTAGACCATGAGTGGTGGTCTGGGCGCTTGTCTTTCAGATGAGATGATAAACCAAGGTCCCGTGTGTTACATAAAATTATTTAGCACACGTAAAAGAACCCACAGCAACAAGAGAGTTGTCCCTGGCAAAATTATGTGGAAAAAATCCACTCTGATAGGGAAACAAATACAAAAAAAGAAAAGAAAAAAAATAATGGGTGGCGCTGCTCTTGTGGCGACGTGCTCTCCCCAGGGAGAGCAGCCCGAATTTCATGTAGAGAAATCTGCCGGGACTTAAAGTGGTATGAAAAAAGAAATGAAATAGGTGTCCTCTTTCCCACTGCACACTTCACAACATGCATGCGCATGCCAGGTTTCTTGTTGACACACTCCCTACTGTGTGCCTGCCTACTAATGGCATAGTTCACACTGCATGTGTATCAGATTGCCTACTACACATTTCACACTATTACGTGTACCAATGTCAGATTTAACGTGACAAAACTTCACAGAATGCGCACTCCAGATTTCACACTACACACATGTGCCCTTGATTTTACACTACACATAACACCCACATACATCTGTAAACCACTTTTCACACTGCACATTTATCTACTACAGATGACACACTTCATAAAACACTGAATGTTCAACACAATGCATGCAACGCATATATATATGCGCCACACAGATTTCACAGAACACACTGATGAAACACACAGACCTCACATGACATGTTTCACCCATGAGACACTTACTTTACACTGATCAGAGGTTAAATGCAATGCACTCATAAGCCACATACTATACACTTCACACCTTACACACTACATATATTATATATTATATGACTCTTATTCGTACTTTACACTGATCAGAGTTTATGCAATGCACTCATAAGCCACATATTCCACACTTCACATCTTACGCACTACACATGCGACTCAGACGCCATGGCACACAGTTCACACAACGCACATGTATGCGGCATACATTTCATGCAACACGTCTCACGCAAATCTTAGGCCACATGACACAAAGCACTCTTTTTACCACAGAAATAGTTAGTGACACAATGCAGTCTCAAGAGACTTAAACTGAACTGACGACCAGGTGAAAATCTGACAACACAATCTGATGTGGCATTAATCCTGACTTCACGTAACAGAGACCTAGAAAGAGCATGGCACAGGAAAATGCAAACTGCATAATTCACTGCAATGTCATGGAGTTGCCTTACTTTTCTTCTTCACAAAAACGATCACGACACTGATATATAGATATAGATATATATAGCTGATCTCTTATTTCTCTCTGCTCTTTGTGACTTAAAAATCAAACAACCAACAAAACAACACCATCTGCAGAGACTGAGAAAAATAAACAAACACGCACGCTCACACACACTTTAACAACAGTACGCGCATACACCTACACATCACAACAATTTAAAAGTTGCATGCCTACAAACTGATAGACGAGCACGACTAATATTTCAGCATGCTGAATCTTACAAAGTGAACTACTGGCATAACCACTGCTAGACAAACACCAATGCAGACACTGTGAGACAGAGTGAGAGTCTGAGCGCCTCACTTGTTGAACATGTGATTGTCCACCCTGATCTTGCTGTAGGACTTGAAGTCATCAGGCATCAGCATCACCTGCATGTTCACCTGGTTCAGCTCACTGATCTGAAGACACACAGACACACGCACAGACATATATGACATATCTGGTTGACTTCACTGATCTGATGACAAATAGACAGCTAAATAACATCATATCTGGTTTACTTCATTGATCTGATGTCATATAGACAGCTAGATTAGATAACATCATCTGGTTTACTTCACTGATCTGATGTCATATAGACAGCTAGATAACATCACCTGGTTTACTTCACTGATCTGATGTCATATAGACAGCTAGATTAGATAACATCATACCTAGCTTACTTCACTGATCTGATGTCATATAGACACTAAGACAGCTAGATTAGATAACATCATATCTAGCTTACTTCACTGATCTGATGTCATATAGACAGCTAGATTAGATAACATCATATCTAGCTTACTTCACTGATCTGATGTCATATAGACAGCTAGATTAGATAACATCATATCTAGCTTACTTCACTGATCTGATGTCATATAGACAGCTAGATAACATCATCTGGTTTACTTCACTGATCTGATGACACAGACTCAGTGAGACTGACACACAGACAAGATCTACAATATATAATCAGACTCAGAAACAGCTGTAATAGTTGATACCAAACGGTTCAGTTTAACACTGATCTGTGGGACAGAGAGAATAGAGCTCTGTTCATATTATTCAGTGTGCTGATTTGATGACAAATGGATATAAAAAACACACACAAAAAAACCAAACCCATGTCACTTAGTTCAGTTTACTGATCTGACAGACAGACCAACTGACACACACACACACACACACACACACACACACATATATATATATATGTACATTTAAAACGCCAGCAGACAAGTATGACAATTATTAATTACAATTTCTACAAGACAATATAGCGACAAACAATAAATATTGGGGGAAAAACCCTATGTCTTTGTGATTATTTCAAGCACTCTTTAATTTACTAGTAGAAGTTCAAATGTTGAATTACTTTTTATAATTATATTGAGAGTGTGTGTGTGTGTGTGTGTTTTACAGCTGTGATCAGATGAATAATGTGACAGAGAATAGGGCATGTTACTGTCCTCTGTCATTTTAACAATGATGTATTATGCATTTTATGCTCTGGGAAAAAAATGGTACAATTATAAATGACCAGTCGATATGAGAATTCTTCATCTGCTCAATATTATGACAATACTGTCAATAGACATAATCAACACTTTAATTACTCTGCTACTGCTGATGTTATGATTTTTTCCCCTTATCATCCTGATCCTGATCATCACTATGAAATGATGATCATGATGATGTGAAGCGTTCTGATTTTTGTCTACTTTAGCTACTTGTATTTCTTAATTACCTTTTTGCTGATCAAACCATTATGCAGACTGTTCTGGATTAAACAACATCAACAAGAAGAAGACATGTCCTACACACTGTTGCGAGATATCAATGAAAAATGACAGACAAGCAAGAAAAAACAAAAACAACCCAAGATGAAAACAGTGTTGTAAAGCTTGGTATATATAATCTCAGATTGTACAAAGGTTGTTTGTGGATTACTAATTTTCTATTTGAGATTTGTGTCATGTATCTTCCTGACTTACTACTGAATTTATGCATAAATTGTATATATATCTGTACACTATGTATAATGTACCCAGACCCTGAATCTGGGGCAGAAAAACACTACACTCCAAAGAAGACTAATTTGTGCCTCCCCCTCTCCCCCCCACTGACACATGCATGTGTACATAGTCACACACACACACACACACACACACACACACACACATATCCTGAAGAAAGTTGTGAAATAGAATCATTCAACAGTTTTATGCAGAAACAAAAGATGAGTTAGCAATTTTGATCAAACTATGTCAGATACATGGAGCAAGAGAACACACGTGAATAATAAAAAAACAAAAGGCACAGCTGAAAGATGGGGGCGTGGACCAATCGGCGAGACTCCCTGGGGATAGGCGTGTGCCACTGATGGCGGTAGTGACTCACTGATATCTTGTTGTCCAGTCAGGCACTTATCATCCCATCCTGACAATACGTTTGATGCCTACAGATATACATGTACCCAACCCCACAGCAACTAACCGTATGGTTGATGCCCCACATGAAGACGCTGAGCAGGGGGTCATTGGCCCGGAATAGCTTCTGCTTCGGAGCCACCGCCTTCAATTTCAAGTGCTTTCGCTTCGCTGGTTCAGACATCTTGGCCAGCTTCTTGTACACAATCTAAAGAGATTTATAACACACCGAGAACTTGAGTCGAATATTTAAGATGCTGACAAATGCAGACCAGAAAGTCGTCGTGCGATCATTTTCTTCACTGATGCCAAGTCTAGTTTGTTTCCATTGCTTTTCCTCGCTTCTGCAATTTCGCCGACCAAAATGGCGACCTTGAACTTAAGGGGGATAACTCATAAGTTGTGGTGGTGGTGGTGATGGTAGTGGTGAGACAGCAGCAGCAGCAGAGGCAGTACTAGTTCTTCTTCTTCTTTCTTCTTCTTCTAATCACCATTATTATTATTATTATTATTATTATTATTATTATTATTATTATTATTATTATTATTATTATTATTGTTATTATTATTATTAACATCATTGTCGTCGTCGTCATAATCATTATTATTATTATTATTATTATTATCATCATCATCATCACCATATTCTTCTTCTTCTTCTTATCATCATCATCATTGTTGGGTTTCTTTTTATTTCATTGTTGTTGCTTTTTCGTGTGTGTGTGTGTGTGTGTGTGTGTGTGTGTGTGTTGTTGTTGTTGTTGTTGTTGTTGTTGTTGTTTGTTTGTTTGTTTTTTGCTGAAATGTCCTGCAGTTCTCACGCCGCTCATTTCAATCTCTCCGTCACAGCCATACCCAGATTTGTTAATTCGTATAATCAGAATCGGAAATCTGCAGGGAGTCCATCAATATCAGGCCCCGGTAGGGCCACAAGCCAGAGTACTGCTGGGTCACTTTGGTGGTGTTATTTACAAATTTTGTGAGGTCATAGGTGTCTAATTAGTTTATTCATGAAGGCTGGGGTTTGAGTAAATATATATTATTGAAATAACCGAAAAGTAATGTTTCTATGGTATCAAAAGACGCCGAGTCCATCATTGTGGAGAATTTATCTGTCTAGTTTATTCCTTCAAATGAATTTCTATAAAGAAATCCAATTCTGACAGGTTTATTTCGTTTTAGTTTGACTTCTACCCAAGTAGATTCAATTTGATGATTTTCAGGGTTTGGAATCCGTATATAGTTTACTGCTTCGCTGATAATGTGATAATATAATTGTATGAGTATACCAGTTGGGGACGGGATAGCTCAGTGGTCGGAGCACTCGCTTTCACCCAGCCAAGTTAAGCAGCGTCGAGCGTGGTTACCAGTTGGATGGGTGACCGTTTGCGCGCCTTGGCTTCAGTACAGTTCCCCCAGTTCACCCAGCTGTAAATGGGTACCTGCCCTCTTTAGGGTCAGGGAAGGTAAAGCAGCGAGGGAGAGGAGATGGGCGCCGCCCTCAATATGCTGGCCCTAGAGAAGTGAGGTCTCTGACGCCTCGCTCCCCTACGACCTTATAGGTTATGGGACTCCTTTACCTTACCTTACCATACCAGTTGGTTTGGGGAATACTGGATCTTTGCGTATGAGTTTGTAACCAGGAGTTATAATATCTGTATCTCGTATGCTGTTTGAGAATCTGGATTCAGTTAGTCCAAAATCATGATTATCTGACTTGTATAGTAGGGCTTGTGAATCTGATATTTTGTTTAGTACACTATTTACATTCAAGAGTCCAATGCCTAGTCCATCTTTTCGTGGCCAGTTATTAGATAAAAATAACCATGCTGGTATATGGAAATGGCAGACTAACCACAAAAGCTAAAACTGAAAACAGTGACTTAACTAATAACAAAATACATAAACAAATAACCACAATTCAATACGACAAATAATAATGAACAGAAGAATACAATGCAATGTATAAGTAAAAAAGAAAGAAAAGCAAACAATCAACAAAAACAAAAAAGGGGGGGAGGGGGGTGGGCGATCACCAGAAAAATAGTAGATGCCTTTGGTAAAGATATTAGGAAATTATCTTCAACTTCAATAGTTCCTTCTCTATTTTTATGCGATTTAGAGTGTCTTTCTGTCGTTAGCAATAACCATACAACACGTTTACAATCAAAATAGATTTTAAATTCACAATAATAACAATCAGAGATTGTGTTGTCATGTTGATGCTTGAAATAACAAAAACATACAATCTTTTCTTATCTTTTTAATCTTATTTTCAGTCAGATCACTTTGTTAGTGATGCTTCTTTTTCTATTTCACTTTGAGCCCCACAAAATGTAACACAGTTTGTAAAATTTTCGTGGAAGAACACAGTCCAGATTTTTGTCCCTTGGAAGAACATACCCTGTAGACATTTCTTTCCCAAGAATACAGTTCTAATGTGTGTGTGTGTGTGTGTGTGTGTGAAGGACCACAGTCTGTAAAAGTTATCTTTCTTTGGCAGCTACTTGGCCAACAACAAACGGCCACACACACACACAGAGAGAGAGAGAGAGAGAGAGAGAGAGAGAGAGAGAGAGAGATCCGTGTTGCACGTGGAGAATAATTCAGTTCACCCACAGAGGGCGCTGACTTAGTACTGAGCCTGCCCACTTCATTGTTCAGTTGATTTACGGATTCAAAATTGCTGCGACAAGTGAACAGGACACTTTGTCGCACAGCTCCATGCCTTTTTGACATGTGGCTACAGGTAAGTTGTCATTTTTCTTTTGACTTCGATTTGTTAAAATTTTTGTTGATTTGAGAATGGAAAAGCAAGAGGATTGTCAGAAGCTTTTGTTGTTTAACTTACCATGGCAGGGCAACATTTCCGTCTGCTCCTCTTCCCTGTAACTAGATTTCTACTTTTAACTCCTTTAGCAATTGTTGCGGCACCCAACTGAATTCTTCGCAAGTTCCATGTCATAACCAGGAAGCTATTCTGCTCCCTGTCCTCCTTTCCTCACAGACTTTAAAACACGAAATGGGTTACACATACAGTACCCCCACCCCCTTTAAGCCATGAAGAAGAAAAAAGACTAGCATCCAGATGAACTATTATTTGACTTACACAATTATTTCATGTGGTACAAAGCTGGATGGCTATTTCCTGTACAATTCATTAATTGTATTTTCTTGTTTAATGACCAACAAGCAATACACTTTTGTATCACCCCCCCCCCCCCCAATCTCTTTTCCACAGTTTTTAGGTGTGTAGCTATTGATTGGCTAAATAAAGTAAGCCCTGTGGTCGGTGGAAGGTAATGGAGACCGGTTGGATTGGAAATCTTTCCTTATTACAGCTAGAATTTGATTGATAAAATCTTGTAAACTGAGGTATATGGGGCGGATGTGGAGTGTATTTACTTGTTTGCATCTATCAAATAGCCTGGCTTCTTCTGACCGGTGTTACGTTGAGCCAGATAGAAGAGAGGAATCCCACAGAAAACCCAACCAGGGTTTGCATGTGCCTTAAAATTCCTTGAATTTGAGACCACCTTTTTAAGGCCTGGAATCCAGACATGCGGCAAACACCTTCTAAATGGGTTGTCAAAGTTCTCTTTAAGGATGATGATTTTTTGTGCCCCCCCCCCCCCCCCCCCCCCCTCAAAAAAAGGTTTTAAATGTGTGCATGTATGTGGACGACACTAGGTCTAACAGCAAAGTATCCAAGGGAGGTTAATATGACGCAAAGGTAAAAGGTAAAGGAGTCCCATAACCTATAAGGTCGTAGGGGAGTGAGGCGTCAGAGACCTTACTTCTCTAGGGCCAGCATATTGAGGGCGGCGCCCATCTCCTCTCCCTCGCTGCTTTACCTTCCCTGACCCTAAAGAGGGCAGGTACCCATTTACAGCTGGGTGAACTGGGGGAACTGTACTGAAGCCAAGGCGCGCTAACGGTCACCCATCCAACTGGTAACCACGCTCGACGCTGCTTAACTTGGCTGGGGAAAAGCGAGTGCTCCGACCACTGAGCTATCCCGTCCCCGCATGACGCATGCGCAGTAAATCAATGGAACGTTGTTGATCTCCCCTGTTCTAAAGATGAAACTTTGTGAGCTCTAGGCCTAGCTCAAAACAAAAGTTCTACAAAGAAATTGTGCATTCAAACTTGTGTAACTGACCAAAGCAGAGCTTGGGGGTTACATTTACGAAAAAGTAACAAAGTGTTTAGGCAGCGCGTGTGATAAATAGCAGTCACCTGCAGGCAATGGCGAAAATGAGTTTGAAACTGGAGCAAACTTGGAAGAGCCAACATCATGATGATCCAACCGAGATAAGCCTATATGATTTGGAACTCTGTTTGGACTCGAATTGCTGTGAAATAGGTTAAAGTCAACAAATTTTGAAGCAACTGGCACGATAGGCTTGTCGATAAGCGAATTTACCTGCTGATTTTTGTACTTTCGGAAAACGTGAACAAGACCAGACGGATCACTATGCTTTCGGTTTCTCCACATGCTCAGCAGACTTGAATCAGTAGGCTAAATGGTAGGTAACGATGACGATGATGTAATGATAGTATATGGAATTTATATACCGCTATTTCATGTGAAAAACAAATCAAAGCACTTGCACTTGCTGTCAAATCATTCACATACATTAGCGTAATTTGGTCAGGGAGAGGCATCTAACTTTGTAAGATAACTTACCATCTTTGAGGGTTTATTTACCAGACGATTTTAAACTGAGTTGTTGTTTTTTCAACTGACATATTTGTTTACATATTTACAGAAAAATGTTATTCATGTGTGAGTATGCTTTTTGACAAAATTGCTGTCCCCCCCCTCCCCCCCCCAAATTCTTGAAATCATCACTACTGTAGTACTGATCAAATTACTGGCTGAAGGGAAGCAACTCTTTAAGGGAAATGTTTGATCTATTAGGAAAGGCATGGGTAGTTCCTCTTAGACTAAACAGTATAATTGTTTACTATTTTAAAATTTTTATTTATAAAAGTCTGTAATGTGCCATAGCTATGTATACAGCTACAGCGCATCAGTGATTCATAAACTCTCCCAAATATAGATAATAGATATGCAGGAAACTTATCTCAGCAGACTTAATCATGGTGGAACTGGCTTTGCCTAGTGCTCTTGGTGAGCACTTAAGTTGCCCATACACTGATGCAGTGGAAAATCAGTGCATAGGAGTTAACTGAACCGATCCAGTTTTTTGTGACACATTCACTTAATCTGCAAGAGTCTGAGCATCAGAGACACGTTTGTGTCCATGGATAATCACTTCAAATTCTGCAGAAAAAAGCCGCTCATAATATCACAGAAACATGTACTAGGGGAAAAATCTGATAGGTGGCTCTGTGCTTGTGGTGTCTTGTCATTCTCCCTGGTGAGAGCAGCCTGAGTTTTGTGTAGACTGGAGAAATATGCTACAACTGAAAGTATCATGTATATATCATATGCAGGCACACACACACACACACACACACACACACACACAACACACACACCACACACACACACCACACACACCACACACACACTTTCTCTCTCTCTTTGTGTCTCTCTGACACCCATGTACAGACATAAGACATCCACTTAATTTTTCTTTTAGTAGATAGTGCCATACACATTTATTTGTTGTTGTTTTTTTGTTGCCAGATATTTCCCATCATTTTGGACCACCTGACTGCAGATTATGATGCTGTGTGACACAGGATGATGACTAACCTTGTTGGACCTTGTTATCAAAGGATTCAGAATGGAAGACTTCTTGTTATCAAAGGATTCAGAATGGAAGACTTCTTATCAACGGATTCAGAATGGAAGACTTCTTGTTATCAAAGGATTCAGAATGGAAGACTTAAGGAAATGGTTGAACAGTTTCTGTGGATCTGGGACGTTGGAATAGATCTTTGGCTTCACAATGGAAATATACTGCAGTGCTTCATAATCATAGCCTTCATGGAGATCTTCAAAGTGGGGGTATTGTGCAGTACTTCATAGTTTTCATGTAGGAGATCTTTGGCTTCACAATGGAGAGGTATATTTTCTGCGGTGTTTTGTAGTTTTTGTGTAGGAGGTTGTCTTCAGAATGTGGATATTATGCTATGCTTCATAGTTTTTGTGTAGGATGGCTTCAGAATGGCGATATATATTCTGCATTGCTTTGTAGTTTTCGTGTTGGAGATTTTTGGTTTCAGAATGGGAACATTATGCAGTGCTTTGTGGTTTTCATGTAGGAGATCTTGATCTTCAGAATGGAGATGTTATGCAGTGCTTCATAGTTGTTGCACAGTCTGTTGTATGTGTTTCATAGCTTTCATGGGAGTTCGTTGTATGCTTCAAGATCCAGCTTTGGTAAGGTGTCTGATGGCTGTAAGGATCGTCTATGCGAGGTATCAGTCCTGAAATATACATATCGGGGGAAAAATAGAGTAGTGAGCAATCGCAGAAAATCCAAGTCGATGTGGGATTGGATGAAGAGGTCTCACCTTTCAGCATCACCAAGTTTGATAAGCTGCTGCACCCATTGACACCAACATGATCCTCCTCCTCCATTTGCTCCGGTCTTGGCTGTACTGCCCTGCTGACTTCATGGATTCTCATGCCACAGGATTTGCTGATGTTTCCAATGAGAGAAGCTGGTACTGTCTCTTTTTTCTTTTTCTCTCGGTCTTGCCTTGAAAGACAGTCTTCATGAGGTCTGTATCTTGGTTTTTGTAGTGCATGGCTGACATCTCTTAGTTTTCTTTCATTTATTAAAGTAACAAGTTTTCTTGTTCCCAATTCTTTTGTAACTCTGAATAGCCTTCTAAAAAAAAAGCATGTCTCAGCTGCTTTGATTCTGCAAAATGTCTTCATGGATTTTTTCTTTCCTCCTCTCTATAACCTAGCTTAAAATTCCTTAAGTTCTGTCAGATTGGCTGTCTTTTCTGTGTGATTATCTGTCACTTGCCTTCAGACACTGGACACCAAACTTTGGATTTTCCATAGTGCTCCTCACTAAAAAATAAAATCAATAAAGTCAAACTGAAAAAAAAAAGAAATTAAAAAAATAAAAATAAATAACCCCACCCCCAAAAACCCAACTCAAATAGACTAAGACATAATATAATAGAAACAGACAGAATAAAACAAAAAATAAAGCCAAACCAAAACTATTATGAACCAGAATAGTCTAAAATAAACCAAACCAAAACAGAGTAGAGTAAAATAAACCAAACCAAAATAGAATTAAAAAAAATTCAAACCAAAATGGAATAAAACTAAAACCTAAAAAAGGGGGTAGGGGCCATTTCAGAGGAGAGCAATCCTGGTGACTGTGATCTTGGTGTTATTGAAGGCTTTAGTATATATAGTGATGTTGATAGGCTGTGACTCTACTTTCTATCCTGTAGTCTAGACTGTTAGGGCACTACTGAAGATTTTGCATCCAGCTTCCTCCACTCCTTGCAGTTCTCAGCTTTCTGTAGTATTTGTTCCACTCAAGGCTACCAGTCTACTCTCCGATGTTGTCTTCCCATCGTTTTGTCTGTCTGCCTCTTCTTCTCCCTCCTTGTACTGTTCCCTGTAGTAGGACAGTATTGGCCAGTCCAGATGTTCGTGTGACATGCTCTTACCACTCCAGTTTGTGCTTTTTTTCACAGAGTCAGGGCTTTTCATATGGTCTGATAGTTTTCAATTTTAGTTCTCACTTTCTTATATGACCTCTGATTCAGAAATTTACGAAAGCATCTCCTTTCCATTGCCTTTATCCTTCTTTCAATGTCTGGTGTTGTGGTCCACATTTCACATGCACACACAAGTATGGAAAATGACCAGGGAATGCATCAGTCAGATCTTGAAGCCGATGGTGATATGCTCGTTGTTGCAGAGGACTTATAGTTTGGTCGTTGCAGCTGTGGTCTGGGCTATCCTGGAGAGAATTACAGGTTTTGATCCTTCATCCTATACTACAGCTTCCAGGTATTTAAAGTTGTGGACAGTCTGTTTTCTAGTCTTGTGACTTTTAGTGCTGATGCCATTGGCACTATTTGTCATCAACTGGGTTTTCTCTGCGCTGATCTGCATGCTGTATGCTGAAGAGGCTTCATCAAGGTGATTTACCAAGTTGACCAGCTCTTGCTCTGTTCCAGCTAGGTCGTCGATGTCGTCAGCAAAACGCAAGTTTGTAATTGTCCTGCCTCCAATGCTGCTTGCTCATGTTTTTCAAGGGCATCAGCCATTATTCTCTCTGTGAAGATGTTGAAGAGGGTCTCTCCATTCCTAAACTATTTCCTTGGGATAGGTCTCTACTCCTTTCCTTTGATACATGGGTCCTAACCTGTGGATCATGTGAGGGCCGCCTCTTCTGTGTGGCTGATGTCTGGGGACAAGCTTGCTTCAAGGCCCTGCATACATGTGTAAGTATGATATAGAGAATTGTACAGCTACTGTTGAATTACTTTGTTATGCACAGTGGTTCAGTTCTTAGCTATAGATGTCTGTGTTAAGCAGGAAATGTTTCTCTTGTTGAAATGTGTCTAATTGTAAAGAAGTTTCTCTTGAAATATGTCTAATTGTAAAGAGGTTTTTGGTTTCTGTAGATTTGGCAGTATCTATATTTGGAGTAAGGAATATCATGTACAAAGAAGTGCCTCTTGTTTGCAAGTTTAAAAAAAAAGTGTTTTGTTAAAACTGCTTGATGGTCCATCACATATTTGAATGTCTAAACTCTGCAAGTTGACTACATTCCAATTTTTGACTAAATTGTGAAAGGCTAATGAAAAGTGGCTGAAATCTGTCGGTTATAAAATCGGATGGTTGTGACATTTCAGCCACTCTGGACTGCAGTGTCCAGTGTGACTGATGGTGACTACTACTGCTGCTTTCAGGGGCTGAGGGAGGGGCTGGCCAGAATACAGAGCCTGTGACCTGACCTGTGTGATAACTAACAGCAGCCATCAGGACCTGCCTTGTCTAAAAGAAAGGTGAGGCAGTTTACATCTATTTTTGTCTGATGGGATATTTTCCAAGTCCTGTCTGTGTTTGTCTTTTAGTCATTTGTTCATAGTTTCTGTCCATAGTTTTTTCTTTTTTTCTTTTTAAAATTTTATTTTTAAACTTCAAGAGATTTGGTACTTAACACTTAATTTTTCACTGAACATATATATATATATATTTTATTTTATTATATTTTTTTTACTCCGCCCTTTCTCATTTTTTCTGTTCCTACCTCTATTCTTACTCGTGCACTTTTTAAAATATATTTTTAAACTGACCTCACTCCTGGTCCTGTCTTTATTTCTGTTTATTGTTGTAATCCACTGTTCCTTGTTTTTCTGTCAATCTTTTCTTTTTTCCGTACACCCCCCTTTTTGTTCACTTTATGATGTACATGTATCTGTTTTTCCCAGGTACCATATGAAGCAGGAGAGGGCCTCTGAAGTCGGCTATCACCAGACACTGTCATCGAAGTCACCAGTCAGTCACTGAAGTCACCAGACACTGTCACTGAGGTCACCAGACACTGTCACTGAGGTCACCAGACACTGTCACTGAAGTCAGCTATCACCAGACACTGTCACTGAAGTAACCGAACTGTCAATGAAGTCAACTATCACCAGACACTGAAGTCAACTACCACCAGCCACTGAAGTCACCAGACACTGTCACTGAAGTCACCAGACACTGTCACTGAAGTCACCAGACACCGTCACTGAAGTCAACCGTCACCAGACACCGTCACTGAAGTCAACCGTCACCAGACACTGAAATCAACTATCACCAGACACTGAAGTCGGCCATCACCAGATACTGAATCCAACTATCACCAGACACTGAAACCAACTATCACCAGAGACTGAAGGCGACCATCACCAGAGACTGAAGTCGACCATCACCAGACACTGAAGTCAACTATCACCAGACACTGAAGTCAACTGTCAACAGGCATTGTTACACGGTCACCAGAGAAAAAGAAGCGGGCGCCATTTCTTTCAAGTGCTGATCTTCTCAGGACCTGCGTTTCAACTTTCATTGTGAACAGATCTCTGTGCTGTTCTGTGTGGAGGAATCTGCCAGCATGTTGTTAGTGCCATTGATGATGATGCTGCCACTGTCTGCATGAATGAAGTGGCCACAGCCAAGACAGTGATGCATGTGCCTAAAGCCAGGTGAGTGAGAAAACCACCACTATTTCTCTCACTCAAACCTTTCAAATAAAGCAATTCTTGCAGTCAGAGGATGTTTTTCCACTGAAATACATAGCAGGGATTATCTATCACTGGGTCATTGTTGGTAGAGAAAAAAATAATCGGTAGCAGGTTTGGGTCACAGTAAGGAGATAAGTTTGCTGACTGATGTGTTAATGGGAGGACGGGATAGCCTAGTGGTCAGAACATTGCGTTCGCAATCTGCTGACCTGGGTTTGATTCCCGTTAAAGGGGGGATATTTTCCTCTGGAGTTAACATCAGTGCAGACTCCACTCTCCCCAAAAGTCCTTTTTGGATGAGACTATAAATCGAGGCCCCGTGTGCGAATGCACGCAGAACATCTTGCGCACACGTTAAATCCTGTTCCGCTTTTCGTAAGAGTAGGCCATTGTGTGCCGGTGGGAACAGATGACAGAATTCACAAATCCGCATACACACGGGGACTGGACGGGGACTGGATGTAAAAAAGCACATAAGTGCTTATTCCATTATCCTTGATATAAAAGAATTTTTAAAAAAATATTTGTTTTAAAATCGGTTATTAAAGATTTGTTTTAAAATTAGTTATTAAAGGTCGACTTGTTTTAAGTCAGTTGATAGAAGGATGCTGTAGCCAAGTGGTTAAGACTGACTTCAATTCTTTGGCTCCATGAAGTCGTGGGTTTGAATCTCGGCGTTGGTGTCTGGTGAATTAAGGGTGGGGATTTTTACCATCTCCCAGATCAACAAGTGCAGACCTGCCAGTGCCTTCATTCCCTTTGTGTGTATATATACACATGCAGAAGATCAAATATGCACGTTAACGATCCCGTAATTCATGTTGGCGTTCTGAGTTACAGAAACACGAACATACCCAGCGTACATCCCTTAAGTTGGAATGCGGCTACCTTCATGGTGGGCAAAAAAAACAGTCGCATACGCAAAATCTCACCTTTGGTGAACCTCAGAGCTCTAGCCCAGGAACCTTTCAAAATCGATAAAGGTAAATGGTGTTTGTTGTTGGTTTGTTTGGCTTTTTTCAGCAGTGCAGGATTTTTCAAACTAGGTTGAGTGGTGATGGTGTTGGTTCACTACTTTGTTCCTCGCCTACATGGAACTTCATATATCCCACTGTACACCAGCCTGCTCTTGTCCTGATCTCTACCTTTGGAAGGAAGGTGGCAGGATGGTTAAGACGTTTGCCTGCCAGCAAGTCAACTGTGAGGTTGTGGGTTTGATTCCCAGCCTCGCCCTTTCTTCTCAGTATGACAAAAAAATCAAACTGAATGTCAAAGTCCTTCGGATGAGACCATAAACCAAGGCCCCGTGTGCGAACGCATGCAAAACATCTTGCGCACGTGTTAAATCCTGTTCCGCTGTTCGAAAGAGTAGGCCATTGTGTGCGGGTGGGAACAGATGACAAAATTTACAAAACCAGACTGGATGTAAAAAAGCACATGAGTGGTTATTCCATTATCCTTGATATAAAAGATAAAATAAATAAAATACCACCCCATAAAGAAGTTGTTGTTGCTGTTGGAATCGGCCCTGGGCTGTTGTGTTCGATTAACACACAGTGTAGTTAAGCTCGGGTTTCTTTCGTAGCGCAACACTCCCAACAGGCACAGAGTTCATCATGTCTGCTTTCAGTGGGCTGTGTAGACAGATGTTGTTTTTTTATAGCTACTATACAAAGACAATCTTTTAAAAAAAGATATTGAACAAATGATTTCATATTTATAATCCTTGAGTTAACTGTTAAATATATGACAGCAAGAAGATGCTGAATATATTTTTAAGAATAATGAATTTTTAACTGTAGAATTCTCTATGTAGTTCCATACGAACTGGGAGTCACAAAATCCTTTGTTGTTGTTTTAAAGATGAACTCTGCATTTGAAAATACATTTTATTTCAACAAATGAGCAAATAACCTTAGTGAAAAGATCTGTTTCTTAACCATGCAAGTTTATCACCGAGATTATGGCATCAGATTATCTTCACTATTTCAAGAAGAATTTAAAGAAAATGCATCTTGCTCATAAAAAAACCATAATATCCAGATGTAAAGAATACTTAGAAGTATTCTAAGTTCAGAAATCGGTTCATCTTCACCAAGTGGGAAGAAAAGTATAACAAATTGGAATATGACATTGTGTTAAAGAGAGACTGAACGTTGTGTACCTACAAGCAGGTTGTAGAATTCACTCTGGGCTGTGATGTTTGAGGGAGTTTTCCCGTGGAGTCAACTAACTGGTGCCCACTCCATTTCCCTGACAGTGCTTTGGAGGAGACTGCACAGCTGGGTGACGTGTGCAAACACACGCTCATATCTTACCCACACATGAAACCCCCTTCATTTCTCAGAGAGGAGTTGGGCAGTTATGGCTGGTGGCATGGATGACACACACACTCACTCGTACACACACACCTACACCTGGCATGCAGCCTACTCTCTGGATAGACAGTCCCATGGCTCCACTGGGTAATATTAACATGCCTCCCCAAGAAAAACACCACTGCCTGAAAAATTCAGAGCAGTATCCCCACCTTTAGCCAGGAGGTGAAGCCAAGTCAGATGAGACCAAACTGCCCTTTATTACTATAGCAGTAGTAGATTTGTTCATTACTTTTTCCCCTAGGCTTTTTCAATTGTGAATGCTGCTTCTGCTTTCAGAAGCAGGACTAAACTTAAACGTAGCTAAGGGGGTGGGGTAGACAGCCTGGTGGTTAGAACATTGCTTTTGTGATTTGATGACCGGGGTTTGAGCTGCCACCGAGGCACTTGTTCATGATTTTTTTACCCTGGACTTTACATCAGCGCTGACTCTACTTCCCTGAAAAGTCCTGTGAGACTGAACTGATGTCCCATGTGCAAACGCATGCAGAACATCTTGTGCACATGTTAAAACCTGTTCTGCCATTCAGAAGAGTAGGCCGTTGTGTGTTGGTAGGAATGGATAATTAACCCCCCCCCAAAAAAAAACAAAAAACAAAAACAACAACAAAACATGCCATTGGTGTGTTCAGACATCATCGACAAAGCCAGGATGTGGATACCTGAGGTGACAGCCCTGATCTTGCTTTTGCAGTCAGCAGGGCTGTAAACATGAAATGAAAATGAAATGCTGGGATGAGCGGGGTGACAAAGTTAGAATGACTACTTGAATATAGAATACATAAGTCAACTAACAAATATAGAATACACAATCAACACCCTTAAATGTTGTTGTTTTCTGATCTTCAGATCTCGTCACCTGGACCCCTAACTAACTAACTAGGGCGTCAAGACCTCGGCCAGTCCTCAGGGAAAAGACAGCCGGCTCCAGCGGTGTGGAGACAGACGGGCGTCACTGTTGAGGCAGCAGCCAGGAGGAGGAGGAGGCCACTAGGACCAAGGACGACGGGACAGCTTGTGCATGTTTTGTATGACAATATATTTTTTATTTTGATAAATGTGATCAAATTGTTGCTTAAAGAGACCACAGGGGCATGTAAATGTTTGTCCCTGGCAAAATTCTGTAGAAAAAAAGCCTCTTTGATAGGAAACCAAATACATGAATTATGCAGATAGGAAAAAAAAAGTGCTGCTCTTGCGGCAACGTGCTCTCCCTGGGGGAGAGCAGCCTGAATGTTACACAGATAAATCTGCCGTGACTTAAAAAAGTGGTATACAAAACAAGACAAGACAACAAAGGCGAAAAAGCGCTCTGCCGCACATACTTCTATTGTAATTGCCCTTCATGGGATGATTAAAGTGCTTTTGACTTTAACTTCTAGCTTTTTTGACCTGCAGCGTTTGAGAAAGTAATGCCGTGAAATAATCAGATTTCGTGCACTGACAGAAAAGTACAAGGCTCATAGTTCTCACACAGAGTAAAACCACAAACATTGCTTTCACTCTAGTCTAGTCTTTAACATGAAAAAATGTTGCTGTTGATGTTTATCAAGGAAACGAAATTTAAACTGAAGGAGCAGAGGCGCAGCTGACGTCACATAACTTGAGCAGCGCTAGGGGCAGCAGCCTGTCTGTCTGTCTGTCACTGAGATAAGCCATGCCTTCTCTTGCCTCCCAGACCCCATCCCTGGGATTGGATGTTGTGCATTTAAAGAAATTGCTGTGTTCCTGACATAACTTCTTTTGAGTTTGGGTTTTTTTGGTTGAAAAAGTTGTCATATCTGGGGGGTTTGTTGGTTTAAAAAGAAAAAAGAATGAGTGATGTTTTTGTTTTTTTTAAACTGATTTAAAAAAAAAAAAGAATGAATCTGATCAAATGATTGCTTGAGAACATACTCTGTTCCTGACATAAATTCCATGCAGGTTTTTGATTTTTTTTTTTTAATGACTGATCATATGATTGCTTTAGAAATCACTGCATTTATGATATAACCTCTATGCAGGTTTTTTGAAAATGTTTTTAATTAATCTGATTGAATGATATTGATTACTTGAGAAAGTACTATGTTCCTGACACATTACTATGTTCCTGACACAACTTCTATGGAGGTTTTTTAAATAGTTGTAAATTTTCTATTGAGGTTTTTTTATATGATCGGATTTTTTTAATGAAAAAAAATTAATCTGATCAAATGATTACTCAAGAAAGTACTATGTTCCTGATGTACTATGTGCCGGTGGAAACAGATGACATTTACAAAACCGCATACACACGGGGACTAGATGTAAAAAAGCACATGGGTGCTTATTCCATTATCCTCGATACAGAAGAAGACATAAACAAATGTAACTTCTATTGAGAATTTTGAAAAAAGTTGCAATTTTTTTCCCTTTTCATTTTCTTTTTTTTTTGTTTTGTTTTATTTATTTTAAAAAAAAAATCCAAACCCTGATGTAGCCTCTGCAGTTGGCAGGGCTCTGAACACGATTGGGTTGGTTGAGAAAATGCTCTGGTCTTGACATAACTGTCATTGAATTTAAGATTTGGACAGAATTTGTGTTTATCATGAAGGCATTTATTTTTTTTTAACTTTTTAAAAAAGAATTTGGTAAAAGTTTGTTTGAGAAAATACTATCCTAACACATTCCTCTGGCACTTGCAGGAATAAATGATTGATGAAATACTGTTGTGATAATCTGGCAGTGCTTTGATTAAAAAAAAATTTGGGGGGAGAAAACTTATTGAGTTTATGGGTCAGTGTGTTCCATAACCTATGCAGTCGTTAGGCAGCAAAGTGTCAGAGACCTCAAAAGCCAGATTTTGGAAAATAGGCAATTAAGTAAACATTTATTTTGGCTTGTAGAAATATGTGCTAAAGCATCAGAGACCTCAAACACAAAAATTGGGAAAAAATGCGATTAAATAGCTATTTTGGCTTGCGTAGAAATTTATGCTGAGAAAAAAAAAATCTAAGAAATGACAAGTTTCACACTCTGCTGGTCCTGAGATGACTTGAAGCAAGACTGTTCCTTGCTGGTGGCCAGCCTCTGCTCTGGACACCACAAAGTAATAAATAATAATAATAATAATGTATGGAATTTACATAGCGCTGAATCTTGTAAAGTATGGTATAGTGTAGTATAGTATAGTGTAGTGCAAGACCCCAGAGAGAGAGAGAGCAGGTCAAGTCTGCACAGTCTTTGTCAGCAGAATTGGTGACGAGTGTGGTGAACAGATCTGTGTGATGATGATTTGCCTGTAGCGTATCACCTCCTCTGACTGCACTGCAGCAGTATAAAGCGCATCAGTTAGATTTAATGGTAGTTTACATGTTTTAAAAATGGAGTTTCATGTTTAAAAAATATTAATGTTGTACAGTTTTTGTGTGTGGTTTTTTTTTAGTGTGTGTGTGAGATTGGGAGGAGACATCGGGTTGGAAGGGGAGGCAAGGAAGGGAAAGGGAGGGGGGGGGTTCAGGAGGGGTACAGAGGCATGTTGAGAGCAGTGAGGATAGACAGAGGGCTGGCTGATAGGGGTTTTTTTCTTACAGGGTTTATTTTGGGCATTTTTTAATAGATGTGACTTGTTAAAAAATATCTTAGGCCAGAAATTGCTTTGATCACAAAACTGGAAATGTATGGACACTGAAGTTGAAGGGAAATTTGTGGACACCAAAGTCCACTGATGGCTTTTTCTGTTGCTAGGACTGGTGACTGAAAGCTCCATACTATTGCCAGCTGTTTACCAGTGTGTCTGTAGCTACAAACCCTTTGTCCATCTGCCATTGTGTCCGCATGCCTTCTAACATTCAGACCGACCAGCTGACAGACGTCCCTTAACCTTGTTGTTAACTCTTAACACTAACACTAACCTCGCCTCTAACCCTGGCCCCACATGTGGACACAAAAGGCAGACAGGTAACGTGGTGTGCTGACACAGACTCTAAACATTTTTACTTTGGGTTTCATGGAAGAAGGGTTGCTGTGATGTTGCACCGGACATTTTTAAACTTCCTAAGAGAATCGGGCGTTTTCCGTCAAAGTCAAAAACACTTTAATCATCCCATGAAGGGCGATTACATGAGTGAAGAGGAAATCATGGTTAGTCACTAATAAGGTTGTTTTAGGGAATCTGGTATTAGTCATCTCAATTTGTCGGTAATGTGGTTTATCCCACAATGCGGTGACTGTCCTGGGTTGACCCTTGAGTTTGGAAAGGGCGTTGATACAAGGAACGACAGTAGGTTGGTTTTAAACCCTGTTTTAATCTGTATGTAGTCGCTGAGTTATAATCTGAGATATAAAAAATTTTGCTAGGTGACAACCCTGATATAGCCTCTGTGGTGGGTGGGACTGTAAACAAGGTTGGATTGGAAGGGGTGTTAGAATTTCAGGGAAAAGGATGCTAGGAAGAAGGGGTGGTGATGGTAGAGTGTTGTGGTATATAGGGATGGGGGATAGAGGTGTAGTGACTGAGGATGGGGGTAGGGGGAAGGCAGTCTTCACTTTGATTAGGTTCAGGGGAGGGGGCATTTTAAATAAAAAGTGCATTTTAAAATGAAAGTAGAGGATACTGATTTTTAGAATGCAAGACTAAATAAATTGAAAGGAGTGCATTTAAGGAAAATTTTTTTTACAAATAGAAGTCGGGGGTTGCTGGTTTTAGAACGCGTTGTTGATTAATCATTGGGGGTAGGTGTTGGGAGACGGTGAGGATATGTTACAGAAAAGGGGAGTTGTTGAAAAGGAAGGGTAGAAAGTGTGTTCAGGTCAGTGGGAATGTGTGTGTGAAGAAAGGATGTGTGCTGCATGCAAATCTTATGGTACACCACAGGCATTTGTCATCAACAGTGTACCCTATATTGTGCGTAAAAAGAAACGTTCCCATAGATTCAGGTAGGATGAAGTATTGGAATGTCACAATAAAAAGGAAAAAAAAGAAACTATCTTTAAAAAAATAAATCTCGACCTAACTCAACAACCTCCCATTAGAAAAGGCATTTTCCCTTTTGTTATTTTACAAACTCTGGTGTAAGAAAACCATGTTTGCCTTTATTGCATTCTCTGTGTATAAAACTGCAGGCAGTGTGTCTTTATTGCATTTTCTGTGTATAAAACTGCAGTCAGTGTGTCTTTATTGCATTTTCTGTGTATAAAACTGCAGGCAGTGTGTCTTTATTGCATTCTCTGTGTATAAAACTGCAGGCAGTGTGTCTTTATTCTCTGTGTATAAAACTGCAGTCAGTGTGTCTGTATGCCATTCTCGATGTATAAAACTGCAGGCAGTGTGTCTTTATTCTCTGTGTATAAAACTGCAGTCAGTGTGTCTTTATGCCATTCTCTATGTATAAAACTGCAGACAGTGTGTCTTGTTCCCTTAGTTCCTCTTTGCTTCGCTGTCGGTCATCTGAGGTCTGACACCTCGCTCCCCAACAATCTCATAGGTTACGGAAACACCTTGACCCTTGAGGTCAGGGACATGCCCATTACCCAGGTCCTAGCACTTCCAGTCCATTGATAGAGTGATTGCTCCATCTGCATCTCTCCCAACAGTCTTTGATTTCCATTCTCAGCACAAATTGTCTTATCCCAACCTTTTTCTTTTTGTTTTTAAGACTGTAAAGAAAGCAGGGGGAAAGTGAAGGCCCCACTATGAATTGTTTTTAATTGACCCCAAAACAAAACTAACAAAAGATGTCTTTTTTTAAAGAAGAAAAAGGGGGGTATAAATGGTTGGAAGTCTTACCATAAAACAAAAGTGTGGATGTGTTGGCAAGACTAAAGTGAAAGAATTGACATCAGTCCATGTTCATTGCTGCATGATGTATGCACTGCTGCCTGCTTTCTGGCATGTTGTCCATCCTGTGTACTGTATCTGCTATGTCCATTGATCTGTGTGTGCTGCTTTTCTGCAATATGGAACTCTACCCCAATAATGTGTGTTCTACAGTTCAAGTGTAGCCTGTGCTGTAAAATGATGTATGCTGGAATAGGTCGCTGTGATAATACAGTGTGGTACAGGTTGTGGTTTGGTTTTGTTGTAAAATGATGTATGCTAGATCACTGACAATATAGTGTGGTACAGGTTGTGGTTTTGTTTTGTTGTAAAATGTCTGCTAGAATAGATAGATCACTGTGATAATACAGTGTGGTACATGTTGTGGTTTTGTTTTGCTGTAAAATGATGTATGCTAGAATAGATCACTGTGAGATAATAGTGTGGTACAGGTTTTGTATTGCTGTAAAATGATGTATGCTAGAATAGATCACTGTGATAATACAGTGTGGTACAGGTTGTGGTTTTGTTTTATTCGGCCTTTTATTTTTGTGCTCTTATGAAACCTGGGTTGTGTAAAACTAGAAAATGGTTGTTTTTTAATGGTTGGCCATAAATTGTCTACAAGCTATTGTATGAAACACGTGGCTGTATCCATGGGTTTTTTTCCCCCTTAAATCACTTTTCCCCCCCCAAGTATAAGAATGCATTTCAGCCAGCAATGCTGGTGGACAGCTAGTCTTGTGTTTAAAGCGCTTGCCTTTTCCACTTTTCTTGTCCATCACATTTTTTGTCATTTTTTGGTATTGAAACGTTTAGCAAAAGTTTTCTTGAACTTAATTTACCAAAAGCTGTTTGGTTTATTCTTGCTGTTAATTTTTTTAAACACAATTTGAAATACTGAGTGCAAAGTGAAGCAGTTTATTGCTGATGTCCTTTTATCTTTTCATAGTAGATGGTAGAGTTTGGGTATTGTCTACTGCTGTGTTACCCACTATACCTGTAGATCATTATTCCACCATAGCCTGACATCATTGTTAAAGTATATAGTGACTTCATGGTTGTGCTCCTGCAGCATTGGTCTGTCTGTGGCTGCTGTGTTCCCCAGCTGTAAGGGACAGACAGGCCTGTGTGTGGGGTGTGGTGTGATGTGTGGGGTGTGGTGTGATGTGTGGTGTGGTGTGGTATGGTGTGGGGTTTGGTGGGGTGTGGTGTGGTGTGGTGTGGTGGGGTGTGTGGGGTTTGGTGTGGTGTGTGTGTGTGTGGTGTGGTGTGGTGTGGGGTTTTTCTGCCACCCTGGGGCTGCTTCATTTCACTGTTTTCTTATCTTCTGCATAAACAGCAAGCACATCAATACCGCTAAGAGTGATCCAGTAAAGCTTTCTCTAGATTTTTTTCCAAATATGACACTGTCCCTTTTTGAATTAATTACTTTAAGTTTACGTACTCAACTTTTACGTACTCCACTTTTTTGTGGAGGTTTTTTTTTGTTTTTTGTTTGTTGCTGGTTGGGTTGTTTTGTTTGTTGTCATTGATGTTGCAATATTTATATTGGAGGCTTGAAATTTCAGTTTCATCTGGGCAGTTGTGAAGTTGGTTATAGTTGTATGTAACACATTCCAAGCAGTGCCCACATTTTTCACCTTCAGGTGAAGTGTATATGTGTGTAGCGTGTTGCCTGTATCATTTATTTTTTAAATCGTAAATCAAGACATTGCTTAAATCGTGTCTTTTGACCTATCCTCTAGATGTGAAATTCTTAGACAATGGTTGTGCATGGCATCTGGTAGACTGGTTTAAGTGATGCAGTTAATGAATGCCCTCCACTTTGTTTGCTGCCCCCTCCCTGTTTCCATTATTCCAGGGTCAGTATTAAAAGTTTTGTGTGCAATTTTTTTTTACATTGTATTTGAAGCTGCTTTCTGATTTTTACTCCCATGAAAGGAATTGGAAACCCCATTTGCCAGTAGCATGTTAAGTGTTTGGTTTTTGTTGTTGTGGGGTTGGCAGTATTAATTGTAGTTTCTTTGCTCTGTTAGTACACTGCATTAGAAACAACAACAAAAAACCCACCTCTGCCCCAAACCCTGTTAAACTTGTTCTAGAATCCCAACCAGAAATGTATGGTGTGGATAATGAGTGGAAAAAGATATTGCCTGTTTATCTGAAATCGTCAATGTTTCCTGTAACCGATATTGCTTATTTTTATTTTAGTTGATTACAACCCTGTATAAAGTTGAAAAATGTCTCAAATTTCTAGATTAATTTTTTTTAAAATCAAGTGGTGAGCACACACCACTGACACTTGACTACCCAGCTGACTGCTGAAAAAAACCGCAACGTTTGCACAACTCTGACCTGTTTTAAAAAAGCACCCTTTACAAGCTGACGTCTTGCACTACTCATTCTGGGTGTCTGCTTTCTGGCTGTAAAGAGAACACGGCTGGACTTGAGCTGTTTGTCACTTCTGCCTTTTGAAAGCGTATTGGAATGAACATTGTCATAGAGGTCTGTGAGAATTTAAATAGTGGTGTGAGAGTTTAAAAGTGAGCAAAAGTCAGTGGGTGGGTCATTGTGTCACTGCTGGTCAGAGCATTGGGAAAAGCTTACCTCCCCCTTCAGCCAAAAAAGAGAGGCTGGAGTTAGGGTTGGGTAGCCGGCTCGCAGCTGAAAGAAAACAAATAGAAACTTGAGAATGAGTTGTATGTTGTCCACACTTGATGACAAGTGATACACATGGGTTGTATGTTGTCCAACACTTGAAAAATAATTCAAATGAGTTGTATGTAGTCCACCTTTGAAAAGTAATACACATGGATTGTATGTTGTCCACACTTGACAAGTAATACACATGGGTTGTATGTTGTCCACAATTGAGGAAAAGGATACAAGTGCAAGAATGTGAAGATGATAATAAAAACTTGACCAATGTCTGTTTAGAGTCCATTCCTGTCTGTGTGTTTACAAGTGTAGAGTATGCACAAGATCTTGGATGCATATACATCTTTTATCTGTACACTCTCTCTCTCTCTCTGTCTCTCTCTCTCTCTCACTCTGTCTCTCTCTCTCTCTCTCTCTCAGATCAGATTTATGCAAGCTGGGCCCACACAAGCGTTATGTCGCTGTCAAATTTGAAAGGTTTGATTGCTGCTTTGGTGTTGAGATGCAGTTCACAAAAAAATCAGCCTGGGATTGATAGCTTGTGCATTTTGAAAAATAAATCGGCAGTAATACTTAACAAGAAGTTGTAGGATGCTTTTGAAAGTACGTGGTATCAGACTTCACACCACAAATACTTGGTGGAAAAGATTTTCTGAATTATGTCTGTATAAAGTGAACCATGTGATGCCAATTTCTTACAGGCTAAAGTTGATGTCATTCATTCTCTGTGAAACCTGTGAGTGGGGAGGATTTAGGGTGACTAGGATTACAAAAAGACAGAACATGCTTTTTTATATTCCATACGAGATGCGAAAAGCGATGATGGAAGATAATTATAGAGTGACTAGGTTTACTTAAAGGTAGAATTTAAAAAAAATGTTTATTTGATGTTAGATGTTAAAAGCTTACTAGAAAAAAAAAGTGCTTCATTGATTTAATTTGCTTTGATGTAAGCATGTTTAAGTCGGTGAGAAAGTGAAAGTTTTTGTGACGTAAGTATTTCAAAAGGGGTTTTTGCACCATGTTTTGGAGATTTTCCAACAATAACAAAACACATGATGTTTAAAAATAAACAAAACACACACACACCAAAAACAGAACTAACAAAAACAAAATTGGAACCACCACCACTACTACCACCAGTAGACACCTATCCACAGAGAGAGAGAGAGAGAGAACTCAGAAATTTAATGTATCTCGGCCTTAGGCCATAATACATGGTTGGCGTAGGAGAAATTGACAATGCCACAGAGTGGGCAAAAACCGGATAACATACACAATACCAAGCTCACTTTCAGTGAAAGAAATAATGAAGACAATGCACAAATGCATAAAAATACATATATATCAAACACAATTCACTATTTTGATCTAAATGTATCTTCCTTATGTCTGGATAAAATCAATATACATATAGTTTCTCTAAATCATAACAAAACGATAACCGTATCTTCGTTTGTGATGTAAATATCTTAATACAACAAGCTTTTTCTCTTATTGATGGCATGGAATATATATCTAGACAGGCAGTGATTTTTGCTGCTGTTTTCTGCTTTAAGTAGATCATGACAGAAAGAGAGAGAGAGATTCTTTAGTTTTGAGGGTTGTGAATGGGCACCCGTGTACTTTTGTTCATTTAGTCCCTGTGTGTGGGTGGTGTGATTTTTGTCATCCATTCCATGATGTTCAAAGAGAGAGGGAGGAAGGGGGGGGGGGGGGGGAGGGAGACAGAGAGAGGAGGATGTTGATGGTAATGATGATGAAGATGGTTTTTATTCATGTGCACTGTTGCTATGTATAATTATGAAGGATGTAATGAAGATGGTTCTTATTGATGTGCACAGCTCTTATGCATATAAAATTGCTGTTTTTAGGATGAAGTGATTGTAGATTTTTCAAAGTTCATGTTCCCTTTTAAGCAATTGATATTTACATATTGTATGCAAATTTAGAATTATTCAGAATGTTATTAACCCTCTGTGTGTGTGTGTGTGTGTGCGCACGCGCGCATGAACGTGAAACTTGTATATAGGCATGTCTGGTGTTTGCACAAAAGATTTAATGCGTTAATGTTGTATGATGCTGTAATCTCTGTGATGACGTGTTTACTGTTTATTCTGTTTATCCTTCGATGTATAATTCTTTGCTAGTAACCTTCATGATTTTCTATTATTTTTTCCCTCTCGCCTTTTTTTATGCAGAAGTTTTTTCTGTTTTTTTCTTCTCTTTTTACATAAAAAAACCATACAATCAAAACATAATATATAACAATGTACAGCATGAGGAACTTGGAATAAAAACAGTTTTAAAAAAAAGAAATGGAAATGCCCCACAGACCTCGCGGGTGTGTTTTTACAGCAGCGACACAGTCCAAGGGAAATAACTTTGTTAGAAGGAAATTTTCTTCAAGGCATGATAACTATCCTTTGTAGGCCAGAAGAAAAAAAAAGCATCGCAACTATTCACCATCCACTCAGGACTTACATAGGTTACTGGCTTTTTAAGTTATTTCTTTCAGTCCATTAGGAAGGATGGGGGGTCTCTTTATTTCATTATTTCTGCACAATTGTATTTGTTTACGTTTTTTATTTGTTTTTTTCTTTCTTTTGTTTCTTTCACTGTTTACTCTCCACCTCCCACCCCCCTCCCCACAAATTTCTTTTTTTCTCTCTCTTTTTTGTGTCTTTTTCCTGTTGTTTGATTAAGAATTTCATGGATGCGATTTCCCTCCACCCTATTTCTTAAAGACAAAAACTGCATGCACACGGGGACGGGATGTAAACCAAAAAAAGCACAAGAGGACTAAATTCCATTATCTTCCATATAAAAGAATAAAGTAAAAATAAAATAAAGGCGCTTTCGTGCACACGCATCTGCACACACACAAACACACACACACACACACACACACACACACACACACACACACAAAACACGCACACACACACACACACACACACACACAAACACACACACACACACACACACACACACACACACACACACACACACACACACACACACACACAAACACACACTCACACATTTTAGAACAGCAGTGTGGTAAAGCGAATACAGAATTTTCCACACACAAACAAATCTCCTAGTGGAGAAACTAACATTGTCAACACAAACACTGAACACTGTCAACACACACTGATCATTGTCAACACACACTGAACATTGTCAACACACACTAAACATTGTCAACACAAACACTGAAAACTGTCAACACATACTGAACTGTCAACACAAACATTGAACACTGTCAACACAAACACTGATCATTGTCAACACTGAACACTGTCAACACAAACACTGAACACTGTCAACACACACTGAACATTGTCAACACATTGAACACTGTCAACACACACTGAACACTGCCGACACACACTGAACACTGTCGACACATACTGAACATTGTCAACACACACTAAACATTGTCAACACAAACACTGCCAACACAAACACTGAACACTGTCAACACAAACCGTGAACACTGTCAACAAACACTGAAAACTGTCAACACATACTGAACTGTCAACACAAACACTGAACACTGTCAACACAAACACTGATCATTGTGAACACTGTCAACACATTGTCAACACAAACACTGAACATTGTCAACACAAACACTGAACATTGTCAACACATTGAACACTGTCAACACACTGAACACTGTCAACACACACTGAACATTGACAACACACATTGATTACTGTCAAACACTGAACACTGTCAACACACTCTGAACACTGTCAACACACTGAACATTGTCAACACTGAACACTTGCCAATACAAACACTGAACACTGTCAATACAAACATGAACATTGTCAACACACACTGAACATTGTCAACACACACTGAACATTGTCAACACACACTGAACATTGTCAACACAAACACTGAACATTGTCAACACACTCTGAACATTGTCAACACAAACACTGAACATTGTCAACACACTGAACATTGTCAACACTGAACATTGTCAACACACACTGAACATTGTCAACACTCTGAACACTCAACACACACTGGACATTGTCAACACAAACACTGAACATTGTGAACACACTCTGAACATTGTCAACACACACTGAACACTGTCAGCACAAACACTGAACACTGTCAACACTAAACACTGTCAACACACACTGAACATTGTCAACACACACTGAACATTGTCAACACACACTGAACATTGTCAACGCACACTGAACATTGTCCACACACTCTGAACATTGTCAACACAAACACTGAACATTGTCAACACGCTTGCTTTGTATAGACAGGAACGAGATGAAAATGATAATCACCACATGATAAAAATGAATAATATGAACTACGTCAGACCAGACAAGAAGTCAGATATGGCAGTTCCTGAATTTGGAATGCGGCTACCTTACTGATGGTGGGGTAAAAAACGGTATCTACACAAAATCTCATCATTGGTGAACCTCGGAGCTCTAGCCGAGGAACAAAGAACAACAACAAAACGAAAATAACGAGAGAGAGAGAGAGAGAGAGAGAGAGAGAGAGAGAGAGAGAGAGAGAAAACTCAAAGATTTATTAACAAAAAGGCCATTGGCCTTGGGGTTGCCGAGCTGCTTAGTATTTTAGTGAGGAAAAATAAGGAAGCACAAAAAACCAAAATGTTTTTGTATAACCACAACCACCACAATAAAATCAGTTACGAAAATATGACTTAAGAAACCAAGATATCTCTTGTTCTAAAGGCTTTACACAAATATAAAGCAAGGCTGCGCACAATCTCAGGGTGACTAGATGCCATGAGCAGACAGAATCTAAATAAATTAGGCTGTCTACTATACTTTACCGGAATGTAACTCTGTCTTACATCTTCTAATACTGGACAGCACAGCACAAAATGCACTTCATCTTCCACTGTTTGCTTACATAATGGGCATAGCAGCCTGAGGTCATCATCATCATGTTCTATATACCTAAATTTATGAACATTTATGAGAGAGGGAGAGAGATGGGAAATGACATCAGAACACAACTTTTAGTGGGCGGGGGGGTTGGAGTTCGGCTTTCTTTTCCCAGGGGGAGGGGGGTGGGGTGGTTGTTCCTTGCATTGCATGTTATATTGCCTCCTTGGGGTGAGATAGCCTGGTGGTTAGAA
>CM054139.1:4664782-4669782 GCA_028751875.1 Rapana venosa | reverse complement strand
ACCACCACCACCACCAATACCACCACCACCACCACCACCAATACCACCACCAACCACCAATACCACCACCACCACCACCACCACCAATACCACCACCACCACCACCACCAATACCACCACCATCACCAATACCACCACCACCACCACCACCACCACCAATACCACCACCATCACCATACCACCACCACCACCAATACCACCACCATCACCAATACCACCAACACCACAACCATACCACCACCACCGCACAACCACACCATCACTACCACTACCATTACCACCACAACACCACCCCACAATCATACCACCACCACCACCACCACCACCACACCAATACCACCACCACACTTCACCAAACCCAACACCAACACCAATACCAACCCCCCACCACAACCATACAACCATACCACCACCACCACCACCACCACAGCCATACCACCACCACCACAACCAACCACCACCACCACACCATACCACCACCACCCAACCACCACCACCCCCAACATTACTATCACCATCACTACCATCACCACCACACCACCACACCACCACCACCACCACCACATACCACCAACCATACCATACATACCAACAACACCACCCCCACCAATACCACAACCACACACACACATACCACCAACCAAACCACCACCACCACCCACACCACCAACCACCAATCACACCACCACCACCAATACCACCACACCACCACACACACCACCTTCACCATCACCACCACCAACACCACCAATACCACCCACCAACAAACAACCCATCACAACCATACCACCACCACCACCACACCACCACCAATACCGTTACCAACACCACCACCAATACCACCACCACCACAACCTCACCACCACCACCCACCAATAAACCACCACCATACCACCACACACCATACCATCACCACCACCAATACCACCATACCACCACACCACACCATCACCACACCACAACCATACCACCACCACCAATACCACCACCCACCATACCACCACCCCCCCCTCCCTCCATCCATACCACCACCACCACCACCATACCACCACCACCACCCCACCACCACACCAATACCACCACCACCACCACCACCATCACAACCAACACCAACACCACCACCACCAACCATCACCACTACCACCACCACAACCACCACCACACTCACCAAACCTACACCAACACCAACCACCACCACCACCACACCATACCACCACCACACCACCACCACCATACCACCACCACCACAACCATACCACCACCACCACACCATCACCACCACCACCACCACCACCACAATATTACTATCATCATCACTACCATCACCACCACACCACCACACCACCACCACCACCACCACTACCACCACCATCATACTACCACCACCACCAATACCACAACCACCACCAATACCACCACCAATACCACCACCACCACCACCACCACCACCATCACCACCACCACCAATACCACCACCACCACCACACCTTCACCATCACCACCACCAACACCACTACCACCACCACAACTCCATCACAACCATACCACCACCACCACCACACCACCACCAATACCGTTACCAACACCACCACCAATACCACCACCACCACACCTTCACCACCACCACCACCAATACCACCACCATCACAACCATACCATCACCACCACCAATACCACCACAGCCACACCATCACCACCACAACCATACCACCACCACCAATACCCCCACCCCCATACCACCACCCCCCCCCCTCCATTCTACCACCACCACACAACCAACCACCACCACCACCACCACCACCAATACCACCACCACCACCACCACCATCACAACCACACCACCACCACCACCACCATACCACTACCACCACCAATACCACCACCACCACCAATACCACCACCACCACCACCACCACAACCATACCACCACCACCACCACCACAACCATACCACCACCACCACCACCAATACCACCACCACCACCACCACCCCTGTCCCAGTGTGAGGAATGCTCGGCATGCAGAGGCCATGTGTTAACCCCAACTCCCTGTCAAAGGTTGAAGTCACTGGTTGCCTCCCCTTGTTCCATCATGGCGTCGCTTCCGGCCACCGGAACATCGAACATCGCACAACTTCCGGAATGCTCATCACAATGAGAGCAGAAGAGGGCTTCGCCACATCTGTGTGTGTGTGTGTGTGTGTGTTGTGTGTGTGTGTGTGTGTGTGTGTTTGTGAGTTTGTGAGTCTGTGGTGTGGTGTTTGTGAGTCGTGTGTGTGTGTGTATGATGAGTCTGTGTGTGTGTGTTGGTGTGTGTGTGTGTGTGTGTTTGTGTGTGTGTGTTTGTGTGTGTGTGTTGTGTTTGTGTATGTGTGTGTTTGTGTGTGTGTGTGTTTGTGTGTGTGTGTTTGTGTGTGTGTGTTTTGTGTGTGTGTGTGTGTTTGTGTTGTGTGTGTTTGTGTGTGGGTGTGTTTGTTTGTGTGTTTGTGTGTTGTATGTGTTTGTTGTGAGTCTGTGTGTGTGTATGTGTGTGTGTGTTGTTTGTCTGTGTGTGTGTAATGTGTGGTGTGTGTCTGTGAGTCTGTGTGTGTATGTGAGTCTGTTGTGTGTGTGTGTGTGTGTGTTGTGTGGTCTGTGGTCGTGTGTGTTTAGTCTCTGTGTGTGTCTGTGTCTGTGTCTGCGTGTATGTGAGTCTCTGTCTGTGTGTGTGTTGGCTGTTTCGTGTGTGTGTTGTCTGTGTGGTGTGTGTGTGTGTGTGTGTGGTGTTGTGTGTGTGTGTGTGGGTGGTTGTGAGTCTGTGTGTGTGTCTGTTTATTATTTTATTTTTATTTTTAATTTATTCTTTTATATCGAAGATAATAGTTATACTCTGTGTGTCTGTGAGTCTCTGTGTGTGTATTTGTGTGTTGTGTGTGTGTGTGTTGTGTGTGAGTCTGTGTGTGTTGTGAGTCTGTTTATGTTTGTGTGTGCGTGTCTGTGAGTCTGGGTGTCTGTGTGTGTTCTTTCTATGTGTTGTCTGTGAACCTCTGTGTGTGTGTCTGTGTTGTGTGTGTCTGTGTCTGTGTCTGTGATGTCTGTGTGTGAATTTGTTGTGTGTGTGTGAGTCTATGTGGTGTTGTGTGTGTGTGAGTCTGTGGTGTGTGTTGTGTGTGTTGTGTGTTGTGTTGTGTGTGTTTGTGAGTCTTGTTGTGTGTGTTTGTTTGTATGTGTGTGTGTGGTGTTTGTGTGTGTGTATGTGTGTGTATGTGTGTGTCTGTGTGTCTGTCTGTGTGTTTTGTGTGTGTTTGTTGTGTTGTGTGTGTGTTTTGTTGTGTGCGTGTGTGTGTGAGTCTGTCTGTGTGTGTGTTGTGTGTGTGTGTGTGTTTGTGAGTTTGTGAGTCTGTGTGTGTATGTGTGTTTGTGAGTCTCTGTGTGTGTGTCTGTGTGTGTGTCTCTGTGAGTCTGTGTGTGTTGTTGTGTAATGTTGTGTGTCGTGTGTCTATCTCGTGTGTGTCTGTGTGTGTGTATCTGTGGTGTTTTTTTTGTCTGTGTTGTGTCTATGTGTGTGTGTGTTTGTGTGTTAGTCTCTGTGTGTGTCTGTGTGTTGTCTGCGTGTCTGTGAGTCTCTGAGTGTCTGTGTGTGTTTGTGTCTGTGTGTGTGTTTGTGTGTGTGAGTCTTGTGTGGTGTCTCTGTGTGTGTCTGTGTGTCTGTGAGTCTCTGTGTCTGTGTGTGTGAGTCTCTGTTGTGTGCATCTTGTGTGTGGTCTGTGTGTGTGTGTCTGTGAGTCTGTGTGTGTGCACGCGCGCGGTGTGTGGTTGTTGTGTGTGTTGTGTGTGTGTTGTGTGTGTTTCCTCATCCTCCCTTTTTCCATCTCTATCTCCCTCTCGCCTCTGTCTCTCTGTTTTTCCCCTCCTCCCTTCCCTTCTCTCTCTGTCTCCCACCGCCCCAACACTCCCTTTTGTTGTATTGTGCCTAAGGCCGATGTACTATTAAACTATTCAGAGTTCAGAGAGTTCTCTCTCCTTCCCCTCCCTCCCTTCTCTTCCTCCCTCCCTCTTCTCTCGTTCTCCTCTCTCTCTCCCTCTCTCTCTCCTTCTCCCTCTCTCTCTCTCTTCTTTCTCTTCTCTCTCTGCCCTCTCTCTCCCCCTCTCTTCTTTTCTCTAAACGTATTTTCATTAAAAGGAACAATTTGAAGCACAACAGTACTTTTGCGGTACATTTAATCTAGTCAGTTCAGAGCTGTGTGTCACTCTTTTAGTTTGTGGTCAATATATTCATTTCCATGTGTTCTGTTCTCCCCCCCCCCTTCTCCTCCACCTCCTCCCCCCTCCCCCCCCCCCCCCCCTCCCTTTGTGTTCTGTGTGTGTGTGTGGTGTCGTGCCGCCGCGCGTGCGTGGTGTGTGTATTGTGGCCCAAGGTTGATGTACATTGAATTTTTCCCAGTATTCTCTCTGTTTGTCTTGTCTGTCTTCTGTCTGTCTAGCTGTCTGTCGTCGTTCTGTCTGTCTGTCTGTCTGTCTGTTTCTGTTGCTCCTCTATTCTGGTCATTTCTCTCTTTCTTCTCTTCTCACCTCCTCCCCCTTTCCCTGTGATTTGTAAATATATTGAGGATAATATCAGAAATACTGGACTTGGAAACTAATACGAACATGCAACGCAATAAATTGTGCATGCTGGAATATTCGGTAATGATGGATGATGATGCTGATGATGTGATTATGAGGCAGGCGACGACACGACGACGACACTATCACCATCGTCGATGCGACGACGTCGATGATGATAATGCTCTGTCTCTCTCCCTCTCCCTTCCCCTCTCTTTCTCTGTCTCTGTCTGTCTGTCTTCTATTTCTTCTGTTCGTCTGCTTCTGTCTAGTCTGTCGCTGTCTGTCTCCTCTTCTCTCTATCTCTCTCTGATTATATCTCCGACCCACTCCATCCAACCCTCACCACTTGTCTCTCTTCTCTCTGCTCTGCCTCTCTCTCTCTTTGTCTCTGTCTTCTCTGTGTCTGTCTGTCTCT
>CM054139.1:4654782-4659782 GCA_028751875.1 Rapana venosa | reverse complement strand
AAATTGTTGTTACTGGTGGTAATACTACTTTTAATTGTGCTGATGCAGCTAACTGCGCCATCACTACTACTGCTACTACTGCTACTGCTGTTGCTACTACTGCTACTACTGCTACTGCTGTTGCTACTACTGCTACTACTGCCGCTGCTGTTGCTACTACTGCTACTACTGCCGCTGCTGCTACTACTGCTACTGCTGTTGCTACTACTGCTACTACTGCCGCTGCTGCTACTACTGTTACTACTGCTACTGCTGCTACTGCTGCTACGACTGCTGCTACTACTGCTACTACTGCTACTGCTGCTACTGCTGCTACGACTGCTGCTACTACTGCTACTACTGCTACTGCTGTTGCTACTAATGTTGCTGCTAATTATGCTGCTGCTACTACTGCCACTACTGCTACTACTGCTGCTGCTACTACTGCTGCTGCTACTACTGCCACTACTGCTACTACTGCTGCTACTACTGCCACTACTGCTACTACTGCTGCTGCTACTTCTGTTGCTGCTAATTCTGCTGCTGCTATTGCTGCTGTTGTTGTTGATGTTGCTGCTGCTGCTGCTACTACTACTTCTACTACTACTGTTGCTGCTGCTACTACTACTACTACTACTCTGCTGCTGCTACTACTTCTACTACTACTGTTGCTGCTGCTGCTGCTACTACTACTACTACTGCTGCTGCTGCTGCTTCTACTATTACTACTATAATAATAATAATAATAATAATACTAATAATAATAATGTTTTAAATGTATGGAATTCATATAGCGCTGAATCTTGTAAAGCAACCAGTCAAAGCGCTTACATTCATATCATGTACACTCATGCAATCATCCATGAATACCCCCCCCCCCCCCTCCCACCCCACACACACACACACAAAACCCACAGATATCGATATCACACACACACACACACACACACACACACTCACACACACACACACACACACACACACACACACACACACACACACACACACACACACACACACACACACACACACAGAGCTTGCCTAGTCAGGGTGATGATGGAGGGGGGATGGCTGTTAAAGAGAATGGATAAATTATGAGTCTTGTCAAGTCAAATCAAGTCAAATTAAGTCAAGTCAAGTCAAGTGAAATCTTGCCAGGTCAAATCTTGTCATGTCAAACCAAGTCAAGTCAAGTCTAGTCAAATCAAGTCAAGTCTAGTCAAGTCAAATGAAATCTTGTCAAGTCAAATCTCGTCAAGTCAAACCAAGTCAAGTCAAATCAAGTCAAGTCTAGTCAAGACTAGTCAAGTCAAACTAAATCAAGTCAGATCAAGTAAAATCTTGTCAAGTCAAGTCAAACCAAATCAAATGAAACCAAACCAAATCAAATCAAAACAATCAAAAACCAAATCAAACATAAAAAAAAACCAAATCATGTAGAATAAAAAAAATAATCAAATCAAATCAATTCTGGTGTAAAAATAAAAAAAAAGTTTCTCACCAAGTCCAATGGAGGGGGGGGGGGGGGGGGGGGGGGGTAGGGGGGTGGTGGGAGGGGGGGGGGGGGGGCTGGAGTTGGGGGCATTATCTCCGTGAGGGGGGGGGTCACTCCTGTCCTCTAACACCGCCCCAAAGTCCACTTCATTAACATCCTGTGTGGAGGGGCTGGTGTCGTAAGGGCCTACTCTTATCTGGATTACAGGGTAACGGACCCACTAGGCCTATTCCAAGAACTGTGGACATCTTCTTCTGTGCGAGCTTGTTGTGGTTTGGTTGGCTGGTTCATTGGTTGACTGCTTGCTTGGTTTTTGTTGCTGTTGTTGTTGTTGTTGTTGTTGTGTGTTGTTTTTGGTAGTGTGTGTAGTGTAGGTTTTGTAGTGTTGTGTGTTGTGTGTGTGAGAGAGAGAGAGAGTGTGTGTGTGTGTGTGAGAGAGAGAGAGAGTGTTTGTGTGTGTGTGTGTGTGAGAGAGAGAGTGTGTGTGTGTGTGTTTGTGTGTTGTTTGTGTGTGTAGTATGTGTATGTAATGTGTGTGTGTGTGTGTGTGTGGTGTGTGTGTGTTGTGTGGTGTGAGAGAGAGTGAGTGGTGTGTGTGAGAGAGAGTGTGTGTAGTGTGTGTTGTGAGAGAGAGTGTGTGTTTGTGTGTGTGTGAGAGAAGGAGAGTGTGTGTGTGTAGGTGTGTGTGTGAGAGAGAGAGAGAGAGAGAGGGGGGGGGGGGGTAGTGTGTGTGTGAATGAGAGAGACAGAGTGTGTGGGTATGCGTGTGTGTGTGTACTTCGTCTTTTCTTTTGGGAAGAAAAAGAACGAGGTGATATTTCACACCAGAGGGTTAGAACATACGCCTTTTTAATGAGTGATGTGATGTGATAGCAAGTGTTTAAAACGCAGACACACTCGCGCCCGAGTGCGCGCGTGCACACACATACACACGTAAGCGTGGGCGCACACTTGCACACACGGGCGCACGCACACATGCACGCATGCATGCATGCACACACGCACGAACACATGCATGCACGCACACAACAGAGATAGATAGATAGATAGATAGATAGAAAGAAGAGAGAGAGAGAGAGGAGAGAGAGAAGAGAGAGAGAAGAGAGAGAGAGAGAGAGAGAGAGAGAGAGAAGAGAAGAGAGAGAGAACTCGAACTCGAACTCGAACTCGAAACTCGAAAGATTTATTCACAAAAAGGCCATTGATCCATACATGAAGGAGGTTGCCGAACTGCTTAGTGTTTAAGAGGGGAAAAAAGCAACAGACAAAAAGAAGATGTTATTGTATAACAACAGCCACCACAACAAAAATCAGTCACAAAAATGTTTAACTTGATGATGATGATGATGATGATGATGATGATGGTGATGAATAATTGCGAAGAAAAGGAAGAAGTGAAAGAGAATTGAAGAAGAAAAAAAAGAAAAAGAACAAGAAGGAGGAGGAGGAGGAGAGGAGAAGAAGAAGAAGAAGAAGAAGAATTTGACGAATTTGAAGAAGAAGATGAAGAATAATAAGAAGAAGATGAAGAATGCAAAGGAGGAGGAGGAGGAGAATGCAAAGAAGACAAGAAGAAGAATGGAAAGAAGAAGAAGAAGAATGCAAAGAAGAAAAATGCAAAGAAGAATGCAAAGAGGAAGAAGAAGAATGCAAAGAAGAAGAATGCAAAGAAGAAGAATGCAAAGAAGAAGAATGCAAAGAAGAAGAATGCAAAGAAGAAGAAGAAGAAACTGCTTCTGCTGACTATTATGATGACAATGATGACAATGATTTCTGATGACCATGTCAACGATGATGATAATGATGATGATGACGATGACGATGAAGATGCTTTAGATAAGGAAAATTTGGACGATAACGACGACGAGAACGATGATAGTGATGATGACGACGACAACGAAGACAGCAACAGTGATAACGACGACGATTATCATGATGATGATGACGATGACCAACGACGACGATGATGATGACGACGACGATGTTGATACTGATGATGGCGACGACGACGACGACGACGATGACGATGACGATAATGATGACGACGATGACGATGATGATGACGGCGATGAAATCGACGAAGATGACGATTATGATGACGATGACGACGACGACGATGCTGCTGAAGGGAGGGAAAGGTCAGGGACTGAAGGTGTCACAACTGGAGAGACAGGGCCCCGAGAGGTGAAGTGATCCTTCAGAGACTAGCACCCCGCCCAAAGGCTGCCGGCTCTGCCGTTTCCACGTTGCTCACATTCCTCACATTCTGTGCACACTTCCCGCGCCCCCGTTCATTAAAATTAGAGCTGATGCCGCTTTTCAAAAAAAAAAAAAAAAAAAAAAAAAATTAAAAAAAAAAAAAAACAGAAGAAGAAGAAAGGAGAACTGAAATATTTGGTAGCATCATGTATGAAATCATTGACAATCACAGAGAGGAGAGAGAGAGGAGAGAGAGAGAGAGAGAGAAGAGAGAGAAGAGATAAGAGAGAGTGTGTGTAAGAGAAGAGAAGGGGGGTGGGGGGAGAAAGAGAGAGAGAAGAGAGAGAAGAGAGAGAGGGGGGGGGGGGGTGGGGGATGTAAGAGAGAAAAGAGAGAAAGGGAGAGAAGAAAGAAAGAAAGTAGAGAGAGAGAAGAGAGATAGAGAGACTGAGAGAGAGAGAGAGCGAGATAGAGAGAGAGAGAGACAGACAGAGAGAGAGAGAGAGAACAGAGAGAGAGAGAGAGAGAGAGAGAGAGAGAGGAGAGAGAAGAGAGAATATGTGTGATTGCGCGTATTAAAAAAATAATCTTTTTATATCGAGGATAATGGATAAGGACTAATGTGCTTTTTTTTAAAAATATCCAGTCCCCGTATGTATGCGGTTTGTAAATTCTGTCATCTGTTCCCACCGGCACACAATGGCCTACTCTTACGAAAAGCGGAACAGGATTGAACGTGTGCGCAAGATGTTCTGCGTGCGTTTGCACACGGGGCCTCGGTTTATAGTCTCATCCGAAGGACTTTTGGGGAGAGAGGAGTCTGCACTGATGTTAACTCCTAGGGGAAAATACCCCCTTGAACGGGAATGGAACCCGGGTCGTCAGATTGCGAGCGCAAGGTTCTAACCACTAGGCTATCCCGTCCCCTTATACATGGGTGTGTGCGTGTGTGTATGTATAAAATCTGTATGGTTTAGTCTTACAGCCAACTTTTTTTTTTCGTTTTTGATTTTTGCTCTCACTTGTATTATTTCTTTTGGATTTCGTTGTTTGTTAGGATTTCTTTGTTTATTGGGTTTGTTTTTTTTTTGGGGGGGAGGGGGGGGGGGGTGGGGGGGGCGGGGGGTGGGAGGGGATGGGTGTTGCTGGTGGGTTTTTAAAAAATAGTTTTATGGGTTTTTGTGTGAAGTAGTGTTGTTTTTTGTGGCTGGTTGTTGTCGGTGGTGGTGGTGGGTGGCGGTGGTGGGTGGGGGTGTGCTGGTGTTTGTGTTTGGTCTGGGGTTATTGCTGTTGTTGTGTTTTGTTTTTTTGCTTTTGTTTATTTCTG
>CM054139.1:4642282-4652282 GCA_028751875.1 Rapana venosa | reverse complement strand
TTAAATACATGAAATACATCCATCTAAAACCTACTTCGTAACAAAACACAAAATGGCCAATCATTGAGAACGCCTCAAACAGAAGTCTCGTATCAATATATTTTTCCCGTTCCTCAGACAAGACGCTCATCAATTTGATGACGGGAGAGCCTAGCGGTTTGGAACATTGCGCTCGCAATCTGACGACCTGGTTCCATCCCGTTCAAGGGGAGTATATCCCCTGGAGTTAAACATCAGTGAAGTAAAGCAGCGAAGGAGAGGAGATGGTATCATCATCATCATAGCATTACACCCAGCGGTGTGTAGGGCAGCAACAAAGCGCTTCCACTCCTGCCTATTCTGGGCTAACCTAGTCACTGATACCCCAAGAGTCTGCATGCCTTTCATCTCACTTTCTACATTCTTCTCCACGTTGCTTTTGGTCTTCCTTTCTTTCTCCTTCCATCTGGGGCCATGCAATGCTTGTTCTTGTGATTTGACTGGGGTCTCTTCGGTGAGGATGTTCCCAATCCCCCTCCACTGTCGTCTGGTGATTATGGTTTCCCCATGTCTCCTTGCCTGGGCCACTCCGTAGTAGGTCTTCATTGGAGATTCGTCTCATGGCCAAAAAATCCGGAAAAATTCTTCGCAGGCATATGGGTGAAGGATCGAAGTTTGGTAAGATCCCACTTCCGTCAATCCTCCAGACACACAGAACCCGTACAGGAAGCGTAGACACAACACAAGCTCTGGTATAGCTTCAGCTTGGTGTTTGGTGCTGTACTAGAGTTGATCTCCAGATATTGTTTCAGCTCTCTAAACATTTTCCTGGCCTTGCCCAGTCTGTTTGTGGATGTCTTCTTTTGTGCCGCCCTCTGTTTGATGCTGCTGCAAGGTATGATGTGAACTTGGTCTGTCTGGCGCATGTCAGTTCCATTACTTTCACAGGGGCTGGTGTGTTCACACATAGAGTCGACATGTCCTCGCGTTTTCTGGTGCTAATACGAAGCCCCACTTGCTGTCCGAATGTTTGGAGTCGCTGGTCTTCTCCTTGATATGTTGGTGAGTGTGGGACAGCAGCGCCAGGTCATCCTCAAAGTCCAAGGTCGTCCTAGTGTGAGAACAGCTCCAGCGAATCCCTTCTTGGGGTGTCTTCTGTCGACTACCTCATCACCACATCAATTGCCAGATTGAAGAAACTGCGACATCACACATCCTTGTCTTACTCCAGTCTTGACATTCGAAGACAGAGTGCTAAGGCCCACAGAGCATCTGAAGTTGTCATAGAAGCTTTGATAAGGTGTATCCAGTTTTAGATGGTGATGCCCATAGTGCGAAGGATACTCCAAAGCCTGTCTCTGGTATGCTGTCCAACTGCCTTTTCGAAGTCCACTAAAATTCACATACAGTTGTCTTTGCCACTCTGTGCACTGTTCGATGATGTTTCGGCGTGAATATCTGGTCTATAACATCCTCGTTGCTATCTGAACCCAGCTTGTTCTTTATCCTCAAAGCATCGTCCCCAGCGTCGATATTCTTCTATGATGACCTTGGCCAGTATCTTGCTCGGCACAGACAAAAGAGTGATCCCCTCCAGTTGTTGCAGTCGCTCAGGGTTTTTCCTTTCTTGGGGATTTTGACTATCACTCCCTTGGTCCAATCATCAGTACCTATCTCTCTCGTTCATTCATGCAGCTGTGAACATGGCCTGCAGTATGTCAGCTGCTATTTCAAATCTGCCTTGCACATTCGGACACCAAGGTTGTCCTGGCCTGTGACTTGCCGTTCTTAGAGGAGTCTGATGCAGCCACTATCTCTGCCTTTGTTGTGGGTAGCCGTCAATGTCTAAGTCTTTTGTAGCTTCTGGGATGTCGGCCTGACTCGTCAGGTGAGGGTCGTTGAGAACATCTTGGAAGTGTCAGACCCTTCTTTCTTCTGTCTTTCTCCTGTTGTCAACATTTTCCCATTGTCCTGTCCCTATTGTCCCCATGCGCTTCCTCTTAAGGGTTGTTGGAATACTTTCTTGGTGATCTTGTAGACCTCCCTTGCTCTCCTTGGCCGCCGCCTCTCCTGCCGTCAGTGCCAGCTTGTCCACCTGGCTTCTCTCTTGTCACGGCGGTGCGATCTCTTTCACTTTCCTGTGTGCTCTCAGTAATAACTCTTCCTGCCTCTCTCGTACCGGGAGACTTTACTTGCAGAAGTCGTCTTCTTGGTCTCCTTCTTTCTTTGATGCATCGAGGTCTCTTGTTGGGCTCCAGTCATTGTTTGGCTCTCTTCTTTGATGGCCGATGTTGTCCCTTGCTGCTCTCAGTGTACAGTTTACAGATCTACATTCCATGTCCGTATCTATGTCATGGCTGTTCTGTCAGTTCTGCAGGATGTGATTCTGTTCTCAGATCGTTGACGAATGCAGACTTTAGTTGTGACTCTCAATCGCTGGTATCAAATCGCGCTTGAGTGATGGTCTTGTTTTTTTCTCAGTTTCATCTGGATTGTGCCTGTCACCTGGTGATGATTCGCTCCAGACATCCGCTCTTTCGCTTGGTTCTCAACATCCAAAAAGATCTTCTCCACTTACCATTGATCATCAGATGGTCAATCTGGTTCATATCTTCTCCCATTCGTGAGCCCAGTCAGCTTGTGGATGTCCCGGTGCGGAATAGGGTCCCCCTCCTATCACTAAGTTGTTCATGGCGCAGAACAGAAGTCTCTCCCCGTGTCATTTTCTGTTCCAACCCATGTTTTCCCCATGACTCTCGTAATATGTCGGTGTTGTCACTTCCGACCTTGGCATGAGGTCCCCCATGATTACGATGAGGTCATGGCGTGGGGGGCTTTCTTCTGTCCTCTGTCTGCAGCTTGGTGGTAGAAGTCACTTTGCTCTCATCGTTTGCAGGTGTTGGTTGGTACGTAGCACTGTGATGATGGTAGATTGATCGTGGCCTTCCCTTCAGTCTCGCACTCATTAGTCTGCAGTTGATTGGCTTTCCACTCCAAAGGCATCCTCACGCCTTTCTTGAGGATGATTGGCAACTCCCTCGTGGGTGCTGTCCGTCATCTCTCCCAGATTAGAGGACGGATTTCTCCGGTGGTGGTCTCATTCTCCCCAGATCCAGTCCATCAACTCTCGCTTACTCCTAGAACATGGAGCGTTGAATCTTCTCATCTCTAATGTTACCTTGTGCCAGCTTGCCCGTCACAGACATCGACTTCTCTTTTCCATGTCCTAGATCTGAATCTTAAGTTTTGGTGGTGTTCAGGTCTTCCCTATCCTGCTGGTAGTTCCGGAGATGGAATACCGCCCCAATTAATGCTGGCCCCTAGAGAACTAGTCTCTGACGATCTCGCACCCCCAACCACCGCATTGGTTTAATGTCAACACCTTTACCTTTTATCTTTACTCGTTGCACCTGAAACAAGCGTCCCACGAGTGAAACTTTTGCGTAATTTTCATAGTTTCCCCTCGTCGGTATACGGCTCCTCCATGGCGGGCAAATCCCCCCCCCCCGCCATCCCCCCCTCACCCTCACCACCCGAAAAACAAACAAACAAAAACCGGTGTCATAGCCAAAATCTCACCATGGGAGGTCCTTGCAGCGCTAACCGAGGAAGAAGGAATAATATTAAAAAAAATCCCAGTAGTTAGTTTAAGCCTGTTAAATTATGTTCTGTGACAAACTTCTTCTTTTTATGGTTTAAAGCACCACCCACAAAACTGCTTTTGAACAGATCCGTGAGACATTTTCTCCATTGTTTTCTTTCTTTCTTTATTCATTTCGAGGATTTCTTGTATTAAAAAAATTTCTATTGTATTCTTTTAAGTAACGGATAATGGAATAAGCACTCATGTGCTTTTATTAATATTTTTTCTACATCCAGTCCCAGAGAGTACAATATATATATATATAATATATATATATATATATATATATAATATATATATATATAATATATATGTGTGTGTGTATGTATGTATGTATATGTTTATCCGTCGTGTCCGACGATGACCTCCAAAACAGCAGAGGAGGCAGCTGCTGTTTTGGAAACTGGGCAGAAATTTGATTATAGTGGAGATGCCTCGCCCACAGTACATCCCCACTCTCTCGGCCAAGTGGGCATAAGGACAGTCAGCGTTGGAGATGTTCTCCAAAGGCCAACTAGCATCCCCCAGGGCTGCAGCACATAAGGACTGTGCGAGTCAAGCCTCCTAGTCAGAGAGTCATAGTCGATCACTAAAGACTAAGCTGTAAAGTGGAATTCCATGAGTTGGAAAGCCACTGGTCATACAGCCTCTCACTTTGCTGTTGCCCCCAGCGTGAATGGCTTAATCAAGAACTGTGCTAAAGCCCAGGCGCTGACGGATATATATATATATATATATATATATATATATATATATATATATATAAAAATAATATAGTTTTTGTAATTGTCATCCGTTCCCAACGTCTAGTCAGTGTTGCTTTGTAGTGCGACTATCGGCACGTTCCACCTCCACCCCTAACCCCCCCCCCCCCCCCCCCCCCCACCCCCCCCCAACATGCACCCAGCTTCCTCCAGCCTCCATTTCCCACCCACCCACCCAGCCACCCATCAACCAACAGACAATGTTACAAATCCAGATTTTATCCCAGACCTACCCGTGTTCAGATTAGCTTAAAACACACCATCACTCTTCACCTTCCCACTTCCATTTATCCCCCAAGTCCCTCCACCACCCCCTACACACACACACACACACACACACACACACACACACACACACACGATTCCTCCCACCCACCAACCCACCCCTCACACAACACACACACCACCCACCCCTCTCTCACACACACACACACACACACCGCCCCCACCTCCCTCTCACATACATACACACACGCACGCACGCACGCACACACACATATACACACAATCATCACCACCCCCCCCCCCCCCACACCCCCCTCCAACACACATACCCCTTCCCCCCCTCCCCCCCCCCCCCCCCCCACACACACACAATCACCACCACCCACCTCTCTCTCATACACACTACCCCCCCCCCCCTCCCCCACCACACACACACACACACACTTTTTTCTTTTTTTGTTTTTTTTTTGGAGTTTCCGGATCAGTCAGCACTTTACGAATGTGTCCGTATGTTGATAGGAAGCAGAACAAGAACAAACTGGATGGGAATTGTGGAATCAAGGAGGGGGAGAGGGGTTGGAGAGGGATTGGACGAGTTATAGAGGTTGGGTGGGGTAGGGAGGGGGGGAGTGGGGTGGGGTAGGGAGGGGGGGGGGGGGTGGGGGGTTGGGGTGGGGTAGTGTTTAGGTCTGCGGGCGCCGGGCAGGGTGCCGGTAAGGGTGGGCAGACAGGCAGCCGGCATCTGAAATAAATGTGGATCCGACCCACACAGACATGCACTGGTTAGGCTTAGGCCTAGTTCTGGAGGTACAGGGCTAAAAGGCTACGCACACGGCTCTAGCTCTGTCTCTCTCTGTCTCTCTGTGTCTCTGTGTCGCTGTCTGTTTGTCTCTGTTTGTATCTGTTTTTGTGTGTGTGTGTGTGTGTGTGTGTGTCTGTGTGTGTGTTTTTGTGTGTGTTTTTGTGTGTGTCTGTGTGAACGTTTGTCTGTTTCTGTGTGTTTGTCTGTCTCTGTCTGTCTGTCTCTGTGTGTTTGTCTGTCTCTCTTTCTGTCTCTGTCTGTCTGTGTCTCTGTCTGTGTCTGTCTGTCTGTCTGTCTCTCTGTCTGTGTCTCTGTCTGTCTCTCTGTGTCTGTCTGTCTCTCTGTGTCTCTGTCTCTCTGTCTGTCTCTCTGTCTGTCTCTCTGTCTCTGTTTCTCTGTGTCTCTGTCTCTCTGTCTCTGTCTGTCTCTCTGTGTCTCTGTCTCTCTGTGTCTCTGTCTCTCTGTCTCTGTCTGTCTCTCTGTGTCTCTGTCTCTGTCTCCTCTGTGTCTCTGTCTCTCTGTCTGTCTGTCTCTCTGTGTCTCTGTCTCTCTATCTCTCTGTCTGTCTGTCTCTCTGTGTCTCTGTCTGTCCTCTGTGTCTGTCTGTCGTCTGTCTCTGTCTGTCTCTCTGTCTGTCTGTTTCTCTCTGTGTGTGTTTTTGCTCTGCTGTAGGGAGGGCGGTACATACATATGTTAGTGTACCGTGTGTTTCTGTTTGTGGGTAGATAGATTCCTCTCGCTATGTCTCTGTCTATCTCTGTTTGTCTCTCTGTCTGCCGGTCTATCTCTGTCTATCTCTGTCTCTGTGTGTCTCTGTCTCTCTTTCTCTCTCTTTCTCTGTCTGTCTGTCTGTCTGTCTGTCTGTCTCTCCTCTCTCTCTCTCTCTCTCTTTCTTCTCTTCTCTGTCTGTCTGTCTCTGTCTCTCTGTCTGTCTCTGTCTCTCTCTCCCTCTCTCCCCCCTCTGTCTGTCTGTCTGTCTGTCTATCTCGCTCACAGTTAAATCGCTGCTTCCAATTTTAATCCTATTCCTTCCAGTGTGTGTGTGTGTGTGGTGTGTTGTGTGTGTGTGTGTGTGTGCGCGCATTTGTGTGAGTGTGTTTGTGTGTAGTGTGCATACGTGCGTGCGTGCGTGCGTGTGATTGGTTGCTTAAATATTTAACTGTTATTTTGTTTAATCATTCTTTTCCTTTTCTTCTTTTGTTTATATTTCCATAGTCACAACGTGTCAGACCACCCTCCCCCCCTTCCACTCCTGTCATCATATATCGTTATTTTCCTCATACCATCGTTATATTCTTCTTCTTCTCCATCGAACGCTCAGACAGCAACTCCTGAGGCCCTGACAAATGCTGCCGTGGTACGCTGAAGGCCCTCCCTCCAGGGGTCCGAAGAGTTTGTCCCTCATCGGCAGATAGGTCAGTAGGCCAGATATCGGCCAGTCCTCAGGTTTTGGTGTGTTGGACAGACAGGTCTGGAGCAAGTGTTCTTCCACTGTCATGGGAGAAGTGCTGCCACAGAGGCATAATGTCTTAGTGGGTCCATCTGTGTTTCTAAATAATAATAATAATAATAATAACAACAACAACAACAACAACACTACTACTACTACTACTACTACTACTACTACTACTACTACTACTACTACTACTACTACTACTACTACTACTACTACTACTACTACTAAATAATAAATAAATAAATAAATGGAATTTATAGAGCGCTATATCTTGCAAAAGGAAATCAAAGCGCTTGCATTCAACACCCCCATACATACAACCAATAACTTTGAATAGAGTTAACAAATCAAATGTACATACACGCGCGCGCGCGCACACACGCACCACAAACACACCACACACACAAAAACACACCCCACACACACACACACACACACCCACACACACACACACACACACACACACACAGATTATACACTTTGGCAGGGTGATGGGATTTGGGCTGTTTTAGGCAGGGACAGATTTGAGATGAAACAAGAGTTGCTGCATCTGAGCGCTTATTATTTATTTATACCACTTTAAGTCACGGCAGATTTCTCTGCGTGAAATTCGGGCTGCTCTCCCCGGGACAGCGCACGTCGCCTCAAGAGCAGCGCCACCCCCTATTTTTTTTTTTTTTTTGGTCTGCAAATTGTATTTGTTTCCCTATCAGGGTGGTTTTTTTTACTAAGAATTTTTCTAGGAACAACTCTTTTTGTTGCCGTGAGTTCTTTTACGTGCGCTGAATAATTTTGTGTAACACACGGGACCTCGCTTTATCGTCTCATTCGAAAGACTAGCGCCCAGCCCACCACCATGGTTTAATGGTTGGCGGGGCGGGGGGGGGGGGGGGGGGGGGGGGGGGGGGGGGGGAGTTTCGGACCCAAACGGGATTCGAACCACCGCACACTTCCGACCCGGACTTTTCGCTTTCTAGACAGGCGCGTTACCTCTAGACCACCGATCCCCCATGACTTATGGCTTCTTCAGGGTGGTAGAAATGTGCGTGTTTTCGCTTGCATTACAAGTGAACACATTTACATCACTGAAACTTCCACACTATCATAATTATGTAAATGCTTTGTTTGTTTGGCTTTACTTTTTCCAATTGAAAGAATGTCAAAGTCCTTCGGTTGAGACTATAAACCGAGGCCCCGTGTTCGAACGCGTGCAGAACATCTTGCGCACACGTTAAATCCTGTTCCGCTTTTCGGAAGAGTAGGCCATAGTGTGCCGGTGGAAACAGATGACAAAATTTACAAAACTGCATACACACGGGGACTGGATGTAAAAAAGCACATGAGTGCTTATTCTATTATACTCGATATAAAAGAATAAATAAATAAAATAAATAAATTGGTATTTTTGAAGATTAAACACACACACACACACACACACACCACACACACACACACACCACACACACACACACACACACACACAACACACACACACACACACACACAACACACACACACCACACACACACACACACACACACACACACACATTAAGGTCCCCATTTTTCTTGATAGTCTGCAAATAAGCAGTGAAAACCCCTCCCAAAAAAGCTTTATGCTGACTTTTGCGGCCAAGTCATAGAAATTTTGCATCGTGTATGGGAAAAAGAACTTGTACAGTTACTGATTTGCATGCAGGTTCATTCATTCTGAAGCCTTTCGGATTTTTGTAGGGTCACCATTTGGATATGATCACTCATTCACAAGAAGACACAATAAAAAGTAACAATAAAATAAAAAAAATATTGGGTGGCGCTGCTCTTGTGGCGACGCGCTCTCCCTGGGGAGAGCAGCCCGAATTTCAAGCAGAGAAATCTGCTGTGACTTAAAGCGGGATAACTGAATTAAAAAAAATAATTATCATATGATTACATTACAGGATTGCATTTGTGTAATTAGTGGGTTATTAAGTAATTTTCACACGCCCACAACTGCAGATTGTTGTATCATTGATCATTGAATTCATGTATACCCTGGGAGTTGGGGAGAGGGGTGGGGGATGGGGGGTGTTGAAATAAAGATTCTTTAAGCCTTGAAGTCTTCCCTTAACCCCTTCACCCCGCACCCTCACATCTTCCCTCCCCCCTTTCTTCCCGCCATTTTAACGAAATGACTTCGTGGATGTGCTGGATTTACGAGGACTAGTCCACAAGTGGTGACACACTCCTTTCAAACTGACATGGGCAATGCCCCCCCAGAGGGCTGAAAGATCGATTCTTGTAGGTTCCATTTCAAACATCTTCAGGGAGTGGGGGAGATAGCCTAGTGGTTAGAACATTGCACTCATGATTCATCGGCCTGGGATCGAGACAGCACAAAGGTACCCGTTTAAGGGAATTTTTACCCTGGAGTTCTCTTCTTCTCTCGTTCTCGTTCGCTTTTTACACCGTCAGATGTGTTTGGGAGAAACAGTGGCAAGTTCTTTCCAGCTCCTCTCGTGGGCCGTACAGCTTGGTTTGCAGGGTTATCTCCGTCAGTCACACAATCTTCTTCCTCAGGTCGCTGCTGTATAGCGTGTGTGCACCTCTGAAGGATGTGCTCACCTGTCTGGTTTTCTTTACCACAGGGGAGAAGGAACGAGTTTCAGCCTTGTGGACATGTGGTGATTTAGCCTGTTGTGCCCAGTGCGGAGTTTTAGAATGGTGACTTGGTCTTCTCTTTTGAGATGGTGGTGGTGATCGTCCTTCTCTACTCTGGGTCGGGCCATTGATTTGATGACCCTTGAGTTGACATCAAAACAAACTCCACTCCCCCCCTCCCCCCCCCCCCCCAAGTCTTTTAGATGAGTCTATAAACCTAAGTCTTGTGTGCAGAAACGCATGCAGAACATCTTGCGCACATGAAAGAGTAGGCCATTTTGTGTCTGTAGGAACACATGGTAAAGGTAAAGGTCAAGGTGTGCCATAACCTATGTCATCATAGGAGAGCGAGGCATCAGAGACCTCAACTTCTCTAGGGGCCAGCATATTGAGGGCGGCGCCCATCTCCTCTCTCTCGCTGCTTTACCTTCCCTAAGGAGGGTAAGTACCTAAGTAAGTCACTAAGGAGGGTAGTTACCCATTTACTGCTGG
>CM054139.1:4634782-4637282 GCA_028751875.1 Rapana venosa | reverse complement strand
CGAACGAACGAACGAACGAACGAACACATGAACGAATGAATGAACGAACGAACGAACGAACAAACGAACGAATGAATGAATGAATGAATAAACAAACAAATGAATGACTGACTGAATGAACGAGTTAAAGAACGAACGAACGAACGAATAAACGAACGAACGAATGAACGAATAAACGAACGAACGAACGAATAAATGAACAAACAAATGAATGAATGAATGAGTGAATGATCGAGTGAAAGAACGAACGAACGAACAAACGAACGAATGAATGAACGAAAGAACGAACGAAAGAACGAAGGAAGGAAGGAACGAATGAATGAATGAACGAATGAATGATGGACAAATCATGTTAAATTCTCGACGCATATATGAGTATTCACAGCATGAGAGAAGGAGTAGGGGTGGGAATTGGGGGGGGGGAGGGGGGGGGGTTACGTTTTGATCAGGGTAATATCAATTGCAGTAACACACCACACACTATGTAACATACTTGCCCCTCCCCCCCCCCCCCTTTTCTCCCCCCCCCCCCCCTCCCCGACTTTTTAAATTTTTGATAAACATACATGAAATAAAATGAAAAGGGACAGGACAGCCTGGTTGGTTAGAGCGTTGCGCATTGTGCTCGTGATCTTGCTGACCCGGGTTCGAATCCCGTTCAAGGGGATTTTTTTCCTCTGGAGTTAATGTCAATGCCGAGTCCACTACCTCAAAGAGTTCTTCGGATGAGACTATAAACCGAGGTCCCGTGTGCGAACGCACGCAGAACATCTTGCTTACACGTTGAAACCCGTTCCGCTTTTCGTAAGAGTAGGCCATTGTGTGCTTGTGGGAACGGATGACAAAATTGACAAACCTGCATATACACGGGGACGGGATGTAAAAAAAAAAGCACACGAGTGCTTTTCCCATTATCCTCGAAATAAAAAGAATTTTAAAAAAAAGAATAAAATAAGCCTCAAGCTCTTCTTCTGCGCTGTTGTCTACAGGTTTCATTATTTTCATTTTCATTTTCATGCCACTTTAAGTCACGGCAGATTTCTCTGCGTGAAATTCGGGCTGCTCACCCCGGGGAGAGCGCGTCGCCACAAGAGCAGCGTCACCCATTATTCTTTCTTTCTTTTATTTTTCGGTCTGCAACTGTAATTGTTTCCGAGTGACTTTTTTCTACAAGAATTTTGCCAGGGACAACAAATCTCTTGTTGCCGTGGGTTCTTTCACGTGCGCTAAATGATTATGTGTAACACACGGGACCTCGAGTTTTATCATCTCATCCGAAAGACTAGCACGTAGACCACCACTCATGGTCTAATGGATGGGGTGGGGAAGGAAGGGGGGGAGAAGTGTTGGACCCAAACGGGGATCGAACCACCGCACACTTCCGACTCTTCATTTTCTAGGCAGATGCGTTGCCTCTAGACCACCGATCCACGGGGACTGGATGAAAAAAAGCACAGGAGTGTTTATTCCATTATCCTCGAAATAAAAGAATAAACAAAATATTAAAAAAATCCACTTATGGTTGGTATTATTTATCACAATCATGTTTGGCAGGAACATTGTTTTGGGTTGGGTTTTTGTTTGTTTTGTTTTGTTTAGTTTATTATTTTGCTGATAAAATGTCTTCACTCCGCTTTCATCAGATGTACAGATCTCAACGCTTCTATTCTACTTCACCTTGCTATTTTAAACTCTTAACTTAATATATAAAAGTACTTTCTAGCCGCTCTATCGATGAAAGACTTCCTGTGACTTACTGCGCATGCGCAGTAGTTTCCTCCCTTTGTTATCTGGTTGTTCGTTTTCCTGTTCCATGATTTTACCTTACCGATGCTTCTACTTATTTTGTTTTGTCCTAACAGTTGGTAAGGATTGCTGCTGATGAACTTGCGAAACAGGGAGCATGGAAAGAACAGTGCGAAATCAGCCTCACCTTCCACGAAAAGAAGACAATCATCGAATCAATGGCCAGAGTAGATAGAGAAGGATGACTACCACCACCACAATCTCAAAAGAGAAGATCAAGTCATCATTCTAAGACTCCGCACTGGGCACAACAGGCTAAATCACCCATGTCCACAAAGCTGAAACTCGTTCCTTCTCCCCTGTGGTAAAGAAAACCAGACTGGCGAGCACATCCATCAGAGGTACACGCTATTCAGCGACCTGAGGAAGATTGTGTGGCTGACGGAGATAACCCTGCAAACCAAGCTGTACGGCCCACGAGAGGAGCTGGAAAGGACTTGCCACTATTTCTCCTAAACACATATGACGGTGTAAAAAGCGAACGAGAGAAGAACAAGATTCCTGCTACTTCTGTGCCTGCTATTGATGCTACTGCTCCTGTTACTGCTGATTCTGCTCCTGCTACTGCTGCTGTTACTGCTCATGCTACTACTGCTGCTGGTACTACTACTGCTGCTGATACTACTGCTGATTCTGATACTGCTGCTGCTGCTATTACTGCTGCTGCTGCTACTGCTACTGCTGCCACTGCTGC
>CM054139.1:4619782-4624782 GCA_028751875.1 Rapana venosa | reverse complement strand
ACAAGTCTGGTAGTGTAGATGGATCTGCTTAGTGCAACGTGCATGATGCATACTGTAACACTGTGCTACTGAGGTTGGTGTTGTTTCAAATTTATTGTTTATTTTTTACATCCAGTCCCCATGTCGTTTTGTGAATTCTGTCATCTCTTCCCACCCGGCACACAATGGCCTACTACTCTTACGAAAAGCGGAACAGGATTTAACATGTGCGCAAGAAGTTCTGCGTGCGTTCGCACACGAGGCCTCGGTTTAGAGTCTCATCCGAAGGACTTTTGGGGAGAGTGGAGTCTGCACTGATGTCAACTCCAGGGAGAGATATCCCCCTTGAACGTTTCAGTGAGTGTGGTGTAAGCAGGCCTCTGGGGGAAAGAACGCCTACAAAAAGATGCTGGGTTCGTACAATACAATACAATACAACACAATACAACACAATACAACACGATACTATACAACACATCCTTCGGATGAGACTACAAACCGAGGCCCCGTGTGCGAACGCACGCAAAACATCTTGCGCACACTTTAAATCCTGTTCCGCTTTTCGTAAGAGTAGGCCATTGTGTGCCGGGTGGGAACAGATGACAAAATTCACAAAACTGCATACACACAGGGACTGGATGTAAAAAAAAAAGCACATGAGTGCTTATTCCATTATCCTCGATATAAAAGAATAAAAAAGAACAACAAACAAACACCATACAGCTCAACAGAATGGAATTCTACAGAATCCACTATCTTTCTGCCTGGATTCGTCTCCCAAAGTATTGCCAGCTCAATACAATACAATACAGTACAATACAATACAACACAATACACCACAACACAACACGATACAATGCAATACAACACAATACACCACAACACAACACGATACAATACAATACACCACACCACAATACAATACAATACAACACAATACAATACAATACACCACACCACAATACAACAATACAATACAATACACCACACACAATCAATACATCAACACTACAATACAATACACCACACCACAATACAATACAATACATACACCACACCAAATACAATACAATACAATACACACCACAATACAATCAATCAATACAACACAATACAATACAATACAATACACACACCACAATACAATACAATACAATACAACACAATACAATACATCATACATACCCACAATACAAAACTACATACCCAACCACAATACAATACAATACAATACACCACACACAATACAATACAATACAATACAATACAGTACACCACACCAACCACAATACAATACAGTACACCACACCACACCACAATACAATACAATACAATACAATACAATACAATACAACACACCACAATACAATACAGTACACCACACCACACCACAATACAATACATACAACACAATACAATACAATACAATACAATGACACAGAACAACAATACAGCTCAACAGAATGGAATTCTACAGAATGCATTCTTTCTGCTTGAATTGTCCTAAAGTATTGCCAGCTCAATACAATACAATACATACAAACAACACAACAGATACAATACAATACAATACAATACAATACAATACAACACAACACAACACCCATACAATACAATACAATACAATACAACACAACACAACACAAACACAATAAGATTCAAAAGAATGCAGTACAACATAATATAAATCATGACAGTATGACACAGTATATCTCAATATACACAATGTAATGATACATAATGATAATTTAGAATTCGACAATATGCAATCCAGTGCCACGCAGCACAACACAATACAATACGACACCATACAACCCAACACATCACAACGATATGATACAACACGACACAAAACAATAGCGTGCTGTAGAATACTATAATTTATTAAACATTTTGTTGTTGCTTTTGTTGTTGGCTGTTTGTTTTTTTTAAATAATGTGTAAAATTCTAGCAAGAACAGTTGTGTTGTTGCCATGAGGTATTTAACGTGTGGCAAAGGCATGCTGCACACGAATCCTGGCCTTGCTTTATCGACCCATCTGAAAGACTAGCACCCAGCACACTCCTGAGGGGATGACACAGAGAAAAGAAAGAGAGCTTTTTCTCCATTCGGGAGATATGAACCTCAGGACTCTTCCTTCATTGGGGGAACGGGATAGCTCAGTGGTGAGAGCACTCGCTTTCCCCCAGCTAAGGTTAAGCAGCGTCGAGCGTGGTTACCACTTGGATGGGTGACCGCTTGCGCGCCTTGGCTTCAGTACAGTTCCCCCAGTTCACCCAGCTGTAAATGGGTACCTGCCCTCTTTAGGGTCAGGGAAGGTAAAGCAGCGAGGGAGAGGAGATGGGCGCCGCCCTCAATATGCTGGCCCCTGGAGAAGTTGAGGTCTCTGATGCCTCGCTCCTCTACGAACACATAGGTTATGGGACACCTTTACCTTTTACTCTTTCTTCTCAGACATGTGTGTGCACTTTATTTTTTAAAACATATTAAATTTGTTCGTTATTTTCATAATGGTTTCTTTTCTATTATTTTCTTCTAGGTGTGAGTGTGAGTCTGAGTGTGTGTGTTTTCTGGGGGTCTGTGTTTTTCTATCATGATGCAATCCCTGATAAGGACAGGGACTGGATGTAAAAAAAACCCTACCCACACAACCAACACACACACAAACCCCCCCACACACGAATGCTTATTCATTCTCCTCGAAATAAAATACTTTAAACAGAACTGTATTGAATATCTGCAGCAGGTCAGTTTATCCTCCCTCCCCCCCCCCTCCCCCCCCCCTCCTGGACAGGCTTGCTTGCGCGCATTTTAGCACACCACACCCATACACATAATATGCGTGTGTGCTAACATATCACATCCTATAGTATAGGCAGAACTAGGAATCACACAAAACACACACACACACACACACACACACACACACACACACACACACACACACACACACACACACACACACACACACACACAAAGACCAACCCAATAAGAAATCTCACTGAAATCAGAGCCCAGCAGAGTTAAACGGAAAGACATACTGAAAAAACATCCGGGCTATGACGACACAGCCGGAAGTAGATAGGACCACAGGAACCGGAAACACAGCGCAGGAAGTGGAAGTGTTGTCGTAACAGTCTGAAAAACATCACTATTGACTATGGGGAGGTGGGGGTGGGGGGTAGGGGGGGGGGGGGGGGGGGGGGGGGGGGGGGGGGGGTGGGGGGGGGGGGGGGGGGGGGGGGGGGGAATTACGTTGTTTGTGGTGTGTGTGTGAAGTCAAATCAAAGTCAAGTCAAATTCAAATTTTTATTTCTGTATGGTACATTGAGTAAGCAATGCAATGTTTCTCTCTCTCTCTCTCTCTCTCTCTCTCTCTCTCTCTCTCTCTCTCTCTCTCTCTCTCCTCTCTCCTCTCTACTCTCTCTCTCTCTCTCTCTCTTCATCTCTCTCTCTCTCTCTCTCTCTCTCTCTCTCTCTCTTCAATAGCCCTACCACTGGACAGTGATAGAAATGGTCCCTCTACATTCACCTCTCCTACTGGAAATGGTTGTACAGTATTTTCTATGTTCCTGTTGCCTTTGTTCACTCTCAACGTGATAAATATGTACGCTAAAGAAAGCATTGATGTTACGCTGTATGTATAAAACGTACTTTACCTTGGTACACAACGTGCATAAATTATCCATGTGATTTTGATCAGATTCTTACTAGAGATGTCAGAACTAAAAATGCACAGGAAAAAACCCCACCTCAGCTGTTTCTGAGCAAGATCATTGGTGTTTGTCACAATATTGTAGAAACAGAATTACATTTTCTCCTTTACTGTAATGCTGTAAGTGACTTTCGACAGATATGTATTCTAAAAATGTACAGCATGTTCTCATGGCTAACTTGTTACAAAGTTAAATGCGTAACTGTAAGTGTGTCCATGATCTTGTCAGATATCAGACCAACAAACTTCGCTTGTGTCATTTTGAAATCCAGTATTGTTTTCTTTGAGTTACTGCTAATGTTTCATTCACAATGCTGCATCCACTCATACCTGATTGTCCATGGAATTGTAACGGGTTGTATAGCCTATACAATTAAATTATGGAGTCTTGAGTATCTTGAGTCTTGAGTTTCTCTCTCTCTCTCTCTCTCTCTCTCTCTCTCTCTCTCTCTCTCTCTCTCTCTCTCTCTCTCTCTCTCTCTGCCCGTGCGCGCGTGCGTGCGCCCGTGTGTGTGTGTGTGCGTGCGTGTGTGTGTTTACGCGGCTTGTAAGTCTGTTTTCAGGACCTTTGCAAGTACTATTGTAAAATCTCACCAAGTTTTAAATTGTACACATTATAACATATTCGTAACAAACTCTCTCTCTCTCTATCTCTCTATCTGTCCCGTAGTCTGACGACCGTGGGGGCACCCTCAAAGACTCAGCAACCAGTTCCCTCCATTCCTCTCTCTGTTCTGCCTTTCTCAGGGTTTTGTTGAGTTCTAGGCCTGTCCATTCACTGATGTTATCCTCCCAGCTCTTCCTTGGTCTGCCTCTTCTTCTTCCTCCTTGGACAGTGCCTTGCAAAACTGTCTTTGTAATTCCTTGGGATCTTGTGACATGCCCATACCACTTAAGTTTACGCTTTTTCACGATCGTTAGAAGGTTCTCATAGGGTCCAATGGTTTGCTGGATTCTGTTATGCACGCTTTCGTTGCTTATGTGGTCTTTGTAGGAGATGCCAAGGAGTCTCCGAAAGCATCTCATCTCCACTGCCTGTACTCTTCTCTCCAAATCTGCAGTCAGGGTCCATGATTCACAGGCATACAGAAATATGGATATGACAAACTCATGATAAAAAATGTACACAGAAAGATATTTCGTGCGCAGTAGGAACGGACAACAACAACAACAACAACGACAAAAAAAATCTAACACAAACAAACAAAAATGCATACATACTTAAGTCCTGCCTAGACATCATCCCCGAAGTCAGAATGCGGCTACCCAAATGGCTGAGGAGGAGGAGGGAGGGGGGTGGGGAGG
>CM054139.1:4597282-4602282 GCA_028751875.1 Rapana venosa | reverse complement strand
GGGAGGGGAGAGAGGAGCGGAGGAGAGAGAGAAAGAGAGGGAGGAAGAGGAGAGAGAGAGAGAGGGGGAGGGGGGAGGGAGGGAGGTAGGAGAGGAGGGAGAGGGTGGGGGAGGAGGGAATGAGAAGGAGGGGAGGGGGGGGTTGTGGGAGTGGGAGAGAGGAGGAGGATGGGAGAAGAGGGAGGAGGATTTGGAGGGGGGAGGGAGGAGGTGTGATTGGGGTCGGGTAATCTGGAAAGGTGGAAAGGGGGGTTTGTGGTGTGGAAAGTGGGTTTTGTGGTGGTGGCGGGTGTGAACAACGTACGAAAGAAAAAGATGCGTGGTGCTCCAACAAAGCAAAGAAACAACCCACAACAACAACAACAACAACAACAAAACGAAGAGAGGAACACTTGTTGAAAGAGAGGTGGGGGGGGTGGGGTGGGGGTGGGGTGGAGGTGAGGTGGGTAGGAGTGGGTTGCTTTTTTGTGTTTGTTTGTTTTTAGTTTTGGTCTGAAGACGTTCTAGTACAGCCCCCTTTTTTCTTTCTTTCTTTCTTTCTTTCTTTCTTCTTTTATTCTTTCTGTCTGTTCTCTTTCTTTCCTTCTTTCTTCCAAGCCATCTATCTCTCTGTCTGTCTTTCTCTCTCTCTTAATTTTCTTCCCAAACCATCTCTCTCTCTCTCTCTCTCTTAATTTTTTTCCCAAAAACCATCTCTCTCTATCTCTCCCTATTTCCCTCCTCCCTCCCCCCACCTCTCTCCCTCTCCCAAATCCTTCCTTCTGCCTTGTGAGTTTTTCTCTTTTCTTTTGTTGTTCTTTATGTTCTTTACACCCCCCCCCCCCCGAAAATAAACCCAAACCCAAACAAACAGCCAAACAACAACAAAACCCAAACAAACAAAAAACAACAACAAAAAACAATCCCAAACCCAAACAAACAAACAACCAACCAAACAAAAACCACCAACAACAAAAAACCCAACAAAAGCACAACACACACACACACAAACCACTTTAGTTATGACAGACAGACAAACCAAAACGGAACAGAAACAGGACATAGAACTTGTGTGTTACCCGGAAGCGCCACACACACGCACGCACACACACACACACACACACACACACACACACACACACACACACACGCACACACACACACACACACACACACACACACGCACACACACGCACGCACGCACACACACATCGACACACACACACACGCACGCACACACACACACACACACACACACACACACACACACACACACACACACAGAGGGGACTTTTCTATTATCTATCAGACCGGAACATTCTTACTTCTTCTTTTTCTTCACTCTCTCTCTCTCTCTCTCTCTCTCTCTCTCTCTCTCTCTCTCTCTCTCTCTCTCTCTCTCTCTCTCTCTCTCTCTCTCCATCGTTGTCTCTGTAACACACAGACTTGTACGGACGTGACAAAGCCCGCCAGTTACATTAGGACTATACTGCCCCAAGTTCCTAACTGTGTTTGTTACGAAACCATCATCACCATCATCACCGCCACACACACACACACACACACACACACACACACACACACACAGAGAAAAAAACTGCTAGCAAGCAGCAGTGCCTATAATAAGTCCTACTGTGGGATAAAGCGCTGGACTCTGTTCCCATGTGGTGTATGCCGCAACGAGTTCCCTTCGGTGCAGTAACAAGTTACTCAGAGGCAGTAACAAGTTACTCAGAGGCAGTAACACGTTACTCAGAAGGCAGTAACAAGTTACTCAATATAGCAACCAGTTCATCATGGGCAGTAACAAGTTCCTCTGCAGTAAAACGCTTTTCTCAGCGCAGTAACAAGTTCTTCCATGCAGTAACGCGTTTCTTGGTGGCAGTAACAAGTTACCCAGAGGCAGTAACAAGTTACTCAGGAGCAGTAACAAGTTACTCAGGGGCAGTAACGAGTTCTTCGATGCAGTCACAAGTCACTATAGAGTAGTAACAAGTCTCTCTGCAGTGAACACTTTTCTCAGCGCAGTAACAAGTTCTTCAATGCAGTAACGCGTTTCTCAGGGGCAGTAACAAGTTACCCAGAGGCAGTAACAAGTTCCTCTTCAGTAACACTTTCCTCAGCGCAGTAATAAGTTTATAAGCGAAGTAACATTTTGCTCAGGGGCAGTAACACGTTCCTGTGCAGCAACAAGTTCCTTAATGCAGCAACCGGCTCCTCAATGCATGCAGTAACAAGTTCCTTAATGCAGCAACCGGTTCCTCAATGCATGCAGTAACAAGTTCCTCAGCGCAGTAACAAGTTCCTCAGTGCAATAATACGCTCCCCAATGCAGCAACAAGTTCCTCAATGCAGCAACAAGTTCCTCAATGCAGCAACAAGTTCCTCAGCACAGTAATAAACAAGCTCCTTTGCAGTAGCAAAGTTCCTCAGGAGCAGGAACAAGTTCCTCAATGCAGCAACTGGTTCCTCAATGCATGCAGTAAAAAGTTCCTCACTGCAGCAACATGTTCCTCAATGCAGTAACAAGAAGTTTCTCACTGCAGCAAGCAAGTTCCTCAATGCAGTAATGTAGTTCCTCAACGCAGTGACGTAGTTCCTCAGTGCAGTAACAAGAAGTTTCTCACCGCAGTAACAAGAACTTTCTCACTGCAGCAACAAAGCTCTTCAGCGGCAGTAACACGTTTCTCACTGCAGTAACAAACAAAGTTGCTCACAGCAGTAACAAACAAAGTTGCTCACCGCAGTAACAAACAACAGCAGCAACAACAGCAAACAGTCACTGCAGGAATAGGAAGATAGATACCTTCCTACCTCTACGACTGCTCATCAGACCACAAAAATGTTTCAGCAACAGAAGAGAAGGAGGAGGAGGAGGAAGAGGAGGAGGAGGAGGAGGAGGAGGAGGAGATAGGGGCAGGAGAAAGGCCTAGGTACTACTATATACCAGCAGCTCTAGGAGAGCTAGGACCGTACTGACATGAAGGAGAAGACCTAGGTACTATATACCAGCAGCTATAGAATTTAGGACCCTGCTGACATGAAAGGAGAAGACCTAGGTACTACTATATACCAGCAGCTATACGAGCTAGGACCCTGCTGACATGGAAGGAGAAGACCTAGGTACTATATACCAGCAGCTATAGAATCTAGGACCGTACTGACATGGAAGGAGAAGACCTAGGTACTACTATATACCAGCAGCTATACGAGCTAGGACCCTGCTGACATGGAAGGAGAAGACCTAGGAACTACTATATACCAGCAGCTAGGACCGTGCGGGACACACACACACACACACACACAGGACGAAGGCTAGGCTACCAAGCACAGATGCTCTGAGAGTGCAGATGAGGCTGCGCAGCGTAATTGCCCTGCTGCAGCTGGTTGACAGGCGGCATCCCGTGTCCGGTGACTCCATTGTAGGCCGCGGCTTGAGCCGCCGTGTAGTTGGAGAAGGGGTTGACGTTGTAAGGGGCGGAGGTGTACGGGGAGGGGGCCATGGACTGACCCAGGCAGGCCTCCATCCTTGACCAGCACTGGCACGGCCACGCGGCGAGCTGGCATGGCGCTGAGTTCCAGGTTTTTGTCCTGGCGCTGGCGCTTGCATTTGTAGCGGCGGTTCTGGAACCAGATCTTCACCTGCGAGCAGCGAAACAGACAGACATACATCAGAATAATAAAGTATGTTCTTTCGAGCCAGAAGGCCCATAGAGCCGGAGCTTATCCCGGTTTCTGTAGCGTTAAGCGAACTGATGGTTTTTCACCACCCCTGTGACAGGACGCTAGTCTGTCGCCAGATACTTCCCCAGCAGAGCTGGTACCCACTTGTACACCTGGGTAGAGTGAGGAAAATAGGAGTAAAGTGTCTTTCCCAAGGACACAACACCGAGCCGAGCGGGGATCCAACCCGCGACCTCTCGATCACGAATTGACCGCCTAAACCACTCGACCACGGTGCCTCCTTCAGAATAATAATAATGATAATAATAATAATGATGATGATGATAATAATAATTAAAAAAAATATTAATATGATGATGATGATGATGATGATGATGATGATAATAATAATGATGATAATAATGATAACAGTAATAATAATAATAATAATAACAACAACAACAACAATAATAATAATATTAATAATAATAATAATAATAATAATAAACAACTACTACTACTACTACTACTACTACTACTACTACTACTACTACTACTACTACTACTACTACTACTACTAATGTATGGAATTTATATAGCGCTGAATCTTGTAAAGCAACAAATCAAAGCGCTCAGATGACTTTTTTTTTTTAATATCGAGGACAATGGAATAAGCACTCAGGTGCTTTTTTTTTACATCCAGTCCCCGTGTGTATGCGGTTTTTGTCAATTTTGTCATCTGTTCCCACCGGCACACAATGGCCTACTCTTTCGAAAAGCGGAACAGGATTTAACGTGTGCGCAAGATGTTCTGCATGCGTTCTCACACGGGGCCTCCTCGGTTTGTAGTCTCATCCGAAGGAACATTAATGTCGTAATCACAGGGCACATAGAGACATACCTGCGTATTCAATATACCATCTGAAAATAAAAGTTTGACTTTGACGTGCAGACTAGACTTCGGGTGGCGCTGCTCTTGCGGTGATCCGGGTTCGATTCCCGTTCAAGGGGATGTTTTCCCCTGGAGTTAACATCAGTGCAGACTCCATTCTCCCTCCAAAAGTCCTTCGGCTGAGACTATAAACCGAGGTCCCGTGTGCGAACGCACGCAGAACATCTTGCGCACACGTTAAATCCTGTTCCGCTTTTCGTAAGAGTAGGTCATTGTGTGCCGGTGGGAACTTTTGACGGAATTTACAATACCGCATACACACCGGGACTGGATGTAAAAAATCACATAGGTGGTTATTCCATTATCATCGATATAAAAGAATAAGATAAAAACAAATAAATAACAAACGCTGTCCCCACGGTGAACATCCCGAATTTCATGCAGAGAAATCTGCCGTAACTTAAAA
>CM054139.1:4579782-4594782 GCA_028751875.1 Rapana venosa | reverse complement strand
AACCCTCTCAACCAACCCAAACAACCCACCCACCCAACCCACCCACCACACCCAACCCCAACCCAACCCAACCAACCAACCCACTCACCCAACCCACCCAAACCAACCCACCAAACACAACCAACCCACTCACCCAACGACCCACCCACCACCCACCCATCCAACCCAAAACGCAACCCAACCCAACCCAAACCCAACCAACCCAACCCAACCCAACCCAGCCAACCAAACAACAAGTCCCACTCACCGCTGTTACTAGAGGCAGACGAGCTTGTAGTGGAGGCGTCAGAGCTACAAGATGGCGTCTTGCTCTTCTCGCCTCCAGAGGTCGTTCGAGTTGTGGCCCCTGCTTCCGTTTTGATGAGGGAGGGCAGGGTGGAGGGGGTCTTCTGCTGATGCTGCTGATGCTGCTGCTGCTGCTGCTGCTGCTGTGAGGGCATGGAGGTGGGGGGATGGTGGGAAGGCGGGTGGAGGGCCGGGTGATGGGGGTTAGCGTGCTGCTGTGGATGCTGCTCCGAGAGGTGAGGGAGGCAGGTAGGTTTGGATTCTGGTGGAAAACAAAAAAAAATGAAGAAATTAACACCACAAAAATGGTGACTATTATGTATTATATTATGTATGAGCGCTTTGATTTGTTGCTTTACAAGATTCAGCGCTATATAAATTCCATACATTATTATTATTATTATTATTTTTATTATTTTATTTTATATTTTTTTTATTATGAAAAAAAGAGATAAAAAGACAACAAAAAACTGGATAATTCTTATGTGGAAAGCTTGTGAAAGATTTGACGTGGTTTCAACAACGTTCTACACAAAGTGTATACGTTTGCCAGAAACTTTCAATTCAGAGAAAAAGCCATCGTTATAATTTATCGTTGTTGTATGTATTTATCATCATGATTTATTTGACAATGGTGATGGTGGTTGTGGTGTTTTAAGCACCACCACCTCCACCAAAAACCACCTCCACTACTACTGTCAATATTATCACGATCGCCAACCACTACCGCTACAATTACCATAATCATCATCAAATAGCGACAGAAGTGAGAATACTGACAGCAATAACAGCAACAATAATGCAACGAATACAACCACGATCACAACAATCACGACAGCAACGGCAGCAGCAACAATATCGCCATTAGTAACACCAGTACAACAACCACGACTGCAATGTACACTGTCACTACTGCAATTTACAAACAAACAATAATAACAACAACGACAAAATTGAGTCGATAATGTTGACGACGATGGCGATACAGAAGCCATAATCAGCATATTGAAAACGAAAATCATTATCATCATCATCATCATCGCCTTCCTCATATCACCATGGTCGTTATAATAATAATTTTAAATAAAAAAAATACGCGGGGAAATCAATACACACACACACACACGCACACACACACACACACACACACACACACACACACCCCACGCACGCACGCACGCACACACACACACACACGTTAATTTGTGTGTGTGTGTGTATAAACCGGATATATCTGTATATCTATATCTATCTATATTGTTTAAATTTTTTATACATTCTGAATAAAAACATATTTAAACTATATATATATATATATTTATATATATTTATACACACACGCACGCACACACATACACACACACACACATATTATATATATATATATATATATATATATATATATATATATATATATATATATATATCACACACACACACACACACACACATTTTTCACACCAGAGTGTTTTGACTTCATAGATTAAATTTTCCATCAGGTGCATTAAAAAAAGATAACTAGTATTCCGAGTTGTTTGCTCTGTCCGTCTGTCTGTCTGTCTCTCTCTGTCTCTCTCTCTCCCTCCCGTCCTTCTCTCCTACCCTGGTCTCACCCATGACTTAAGGGTGGGGGTGGGGGGCAAAACCGACCAAAAAAAATCACTATTTCGAAATAACCATTTTGAGCATGCTGACACAGAATGATATGTAGGCACACCAGAAAAACCGCGCACATGTGCCTTGACCCACAGCTTTTCAAACCCATGTGCGTGCATGCCTACATCAGTACATGCCTGCTAGCATTAGCCAGGCCTATGTGTGTAACCGCACATTGTCAAGGAAGAAAGCCAAGCAGCGATGGGAAGTGGGGATAAGATGGCGGAAGGAAGTGACGACCTGAAGCCAAGGAGCCGCCACTTCCGGTAAGGACGAAGGCGAGGCTAGAAGCTGACAGGGGGAAGGGGAGGGGAAGGAGGGAGGGGGGAGGGGGAGGCGACAACCCCGTTTCTTGTGCGGCCTGCTACACTAATTAACTCCCCTACCGCTGACTGCAATCGTCACGTAGGCCTAGTTGCAGCAGTTGATAGACTGATACAATCGGGGAAGAAGGGAGTGTGGTGGTGATTAGGAGTTGGTCACTGCCTGTCCTCATTAGTTATAAACGTCCTCTGCCATTGTCCTACTCTACTGGCTGATTTTTCTTGGTGATAAGGATGTGGGCCAAGCTTTTGTGCCGTGGTTGTGACATGTTATGACTCAAAACAATCAGTGACCCTTTGACAGCTACCAACCTAAGCAAGATTACTTCTGTGCAGACTAGGCCTAGCTGAATTAATGTCAAGAGTATTGAATTCCTGATTTTGACCGTTTTTACTTAGGGCTGGAGTTCTTATGTACTGGGCTGTCTGTTTTAAAGGATATCCCTTCTGGATTAAATATTGGTATTGACTCCACTGAGGACGAGATAGCTCAGTGGTCAGAGCACTCACTTTCCCCCAATCCAATGTTAAACAGACAGGCATCAGAGACCTCAGCTTCTCCAGGGGCCAGCACATTGAGGGCAGCACCCATCTCCTCTCCCTCGCTGCTTTTACCTTCCCTGACCCTAAAGAGTAAGTATGTTCTTTCGAGCCAGAAGGCCCATAGAGCCGGAGCCTATCCTGATGGTTTTTCACCACCCCTGTGACAGGACGCTAGTCTGTCGCCAGATACTTCCCCAGCAGAGCTGGTACCCACTTGTACACCTAGGTGGAGTGAGGAAAATAGGAGTAAAGTGTCTTTCCCAAGGGCACAACACCGAGCCGAGCGGGGATCGAACCCGCGACCTCTGGATCACGAGTTGACCGCCTAAACCACTCGACCACGGTGCCTCCTCAACCCTAAAGAGGCTGGTACCTATTTCCAGCTGGGTGAACTGGGGGGACTGTACTGAAGCCAAGGCGCGCAAAAAGGGTAACCCATCTAAGTGGTAACCACGCTCGACGCTGCTTAGCCTTGGTTCTGACCACTGAGCTATCCCGTCCATACATAACTACCTCTTAAAACGAGGATCATCTGTCATTAATTTTTGTTTAACGTGGAGCGGAGTTAACCAAAGCCGCTCCACCATATAGCTCCACCATAGTCGGAGATGAGGAATAACAACATCACAATCAATAAACACACAAATTGATACAATATGTCAAACTCCGGAATTGTTCACGTAATTATACTTTATAGCAGCAGCACTGCAAGTTCATTATAATTATCAAGGATGGAGAAAGAAAGAAAGAAAGAAAGAAAGAGAGAGAGAGAGAGAGAGAGAGAGAGAGAGAGAGAGAGAGAGATTTAAAAAATATTTTTAAAATGTTATTCTTTTATATTGAGGATACTACTACTACTACTACTACTACTACTACTACTACTACTTCTAATCACCATCATCATCATCATCATCATCATCATCATCATCATCATCATCATCATCACCATCATCATCATCATCACCATCATCACCATCATCATAATAATCAAAATAATAATATATAGAATTTATATAATGGAATAAGCGCTTATGTGCTTTTTTTACATCTAGTCCCCGTGTGCATGCGGTTTTGTAAATTCTGTCATCTGTTCCCACCGGCACACAATGGCCTACTCTTACGAAAAGCGGAACAGGTTTTAACGTGTGCGCGAAAGATGTTCTGCGTGCGTTCGCACACGGGACCTTGGTTTATAGTCTCATCCGAAGGACTTTTGGGGAGAGTGGAGTCTGCACTGATATGAACTCCAGAGGAAAATATCCCCTTGAACGGGAATCGACCCTGGGTCGTCAGATTGCGAGCGCAATATTCTAACCACTAGGCTCTCCCGAGAGAGAGCGATGGAGAGAGCGAGAGAGAGAGGAGAGAGAGAGAGAGAGAGGAGAGAGAGAGAGAGAGAGAGAGAGAGAGGAGAGAGAGAGAGAGAGAGAGCGCGAGAGATTGAGAGAGAGAGAGAGATGAGAGAGAGAGAGAGAGAGAGAGAGAGGAGAGAGAGAGAGAGAGAGGAGAGAGAGAGAGAGAGAGAGAGAGAGAGAGAGAGAGAGAGAGAGAGAGAGAGAGAGCGCGAGAGATTGAGAGAGAGAGAGAGAGAGAGAGAGCGCGAGAGATTGAGAGAGAGAGAGAGAGAGAGAGATAGAGAGAGAGAGAGAGAGAGAGAGAGAGAGAGATCCAAAAAAATTTTGACTTCCTATTTAACTGCTTGAGGAGTTTTGAGCACCTCTCCACACAGCACTCATCAGGCAGGGGCACCTGTGTCGTGAACAAGTTAAACCTGGCGGAGTTCATTCCTATTCAGGTGACAACAATGCATGCTAGGCATGCGCTCCCGTGTCAATCTAATCCACGGGTCACAACTGAAAATTCTGTGATAATATTTTTTTCCTGTTTACCTTTTTTTTTTTTTTTTTTAAATAACCCACCACGAACTTTCTCCGCTTGTGAGATAGATAATAAATTATTTGAATTGATTTGATTTGAATGTTGATTACTAAATTTTTTTCCTTCCTAGGCTAGTGCTCCGAGTTTCATCAATGGCAGAATGTTTAGTTTTCGTATGTAACCTGTCTGTCCAGCATTTCGGCAGCCGCATTCCGACTTCGGTTCAGTGTCTATTTATTTATTTTTTTATTTATTTATTCTTTTATATCGAGGATAATGGAATAAGCACTCATGTGCTTTTTTTTTTTTACATCTAGTCCCCGTGTGTATGCAGTTTTGTCAATTTTGTCATTTGTTTCCACCGGCATACAATGGCCTACTCTTCCGAAAAGCGGAACAGGATTTAACGTGTGCGCAAGATGTTCTGCATGCTTTCGAACACGGGGGCCTCGGTTTATAGTCTCATCCGAAGGACTTTGACATTCAGTTCGATTTTTGTGTGTGTCAAACTGGGAAGAAATGGCGAGGCTGGGAATCGAACCCACAACCTCACGGTTGATTTAAACACGACACCCGTGAGCATGCGTTTTCCTTGAATTTTGTGAGTGTATTCATTCCTAATTTATGGTAAACTCCCTTTTTCATGGGATCATAAAAGTGTTTTGAACTTGACTTGACTGGACTGGACTTGACTTAACTGGACTTGACTGGACTTAACTAGACTTGACTTTACTGAACTTGACTTAACTGGACTTGACTTGACCGGAGAAATGGACTTACTCTTCCGAAAAGCGGAACAGGGTTTTTAACGTGTGCGCAAGATGTTCTGCATGCGTTCGAACACGGGACCTCGGTTTATGGTCTCATCTGAAGGACTTTTTTGGGGGTGGGGAGTGGAGTCGGCACTGATGTTAACTCCAGGGGAGAAAATCCGTTTAAATCGGGTGCCTTGATGGAGGTTCGAACTCGGGCCGTCAGATCACGAGCGCAACGCTCTAACCACTAGGCTATCTATTTCATTCATACCACTTTAAGTCACGGCAGATTTCTCTGCGTGAAATTCGGGCTGCTCTCTCCCAAGGGAGAGCGCGTCGCCACAAGAGCAGCGCCACCCATTTTAAGTCACGGCAGATTTCTCGGCTGCTCTCTCCCAAGGGAGAGCGCGTCGCCACAAAAGCAGCGCCACCCATTTTTGTTTCTTTTCCTGTCTGTAGCTGTATCTGTTTTCACATCAGTGGCTTTTTTAAAAATAAATTTTTTTGCCATGAATAACAAACTCTCTGGTTGCCGTGGGTTCTTTTTTTTACGCGCGCTAAATAATTTTTGTGTAACGCACCGGGACCTCGGTTTATCGTCTCATCCGAAAGACTAGCACCCAGACCACCGCTCGTGGTGGTCTACTGGATGGGAAAGAAGAGTTTCAGGGCCTCATACGGGGATCGAACCATCGCACACACTTCCGACCCGGACTTTTCGCTGTCTAGACAGGCGCGTTACCTCTAGACCACCGGTGGATCGGTGGTCTAGAGGTAACGCGCCTGTCTAGAAAGCGAAAAGTCCGGGTCGGAAGTGTGCGGTGGTTCGTATCCCGTTTGAACCCGAAACTTTTTCCCGATCCATTAGATCATGAGTGGTGGTCTGGGCGCTAGTCTTTCGGATGAGACGATAAACCTAGGTCCCGTGTGTTGCACATAATTATTTAGCGCACGTAAAAGAACCCACGGCAACAAGAGAGTTGTCCCTGGCAAAATAAATTATGTAGAAAAAAGCCACTCTGATAGGGAAACAAATACTGTTGCGGACAGGGAAAAAGAAAGAAAAAAGGGTGGCGCTGCTCTTGTGGCGACGTGCTCTCCCCGGGGAGAGCAGCCCGAATTTCACGCAGACAAATCTGCGTGACTTAAAGTGGTATAAATAAATAAATAAATAAATAAATGATTCACTACCGGACTTTTCTATTTTAATTAACCACTGCTGATACTGCGCGTGTGAACTTTCACCCCTGATAATTATGTGTCACGGAAAAAAAACAACACCAGTCACAGCAAATCTGTGGCACTGCATGCGCGCTGTCTAATGTGGACTATCAACTATAATATAATTATATACATACAAAAAATACAAATAATAATAATGATGATAATAATCAACTAAAAGCAGCAATAGACTGGGGCGAGTTGCTATCGTCACTTCACTTCAAGTTGTTTTGTCCCGAGGGGGGCCTTGTTGACTTGAGGGGCACTTCACCTGACTTCACCCTCATTCACTTGACGGAGATGGAAGGAGGGAGGGAGAGAGAGAGAGAGGGAGAGAGATGGAGAGAGAGAGAGAGAGAGGGAGAACTCGAACTCGAATTCGAAAGATTTATTCACAAAAAGGCCTTTGGCCCATACTTGAAGGAGGTTGCCGAACTGCTTAGTATTTTGGTGGAGGTAAAAGCAATAGTAACGGCAACATGTTACTGTATAACAAAAAGTCAGCTACAAAAAGAGAGAGAGATGGAGGGAGGGAGAGACCGAGAGAGATGGAGAGAAGGAGAGGGAGAGGGAAAGAGAGAAGGAGAGAAACAGAGAGAGCGAGAGAAGAGAGCGAGCAAGAGAGAGATGGCGAGAGAGAGAGAGAGCACTTCAGTGGTTATTAAACATGACATTTTGGTTAATTGAGGACCGTCGGGGGTGTTAATGTGTCACGCACTCACACACATTGTGAAACACACACAACATACACATACACTCACACACAACACACGCACCACAACACACACACACAAACACAAACACACAACACAACACACACTCACACAACACACACACCACAACACACACACACTCATACCACAACACACGCACCACAACACACACACACAACACAACACATATAACACAATCACACTCACACACAAAACCACACATACACAAAACACCCCACAACACAACACACACTCACACACAACACAACACACACACACAAACACAACACACACACACACAAACACACCACAACACAACACACACAACACACACTCACACACACAACATACACACACACACACAAAACACAACTCACACACATCTTTGTCACTGAAAGACTCAGGGTTTGTTCTTTTTTTTTTATTATTATTATTATTATTATTATTATTATTATTATTAATTCCTCTAGTGTCGTTCATTTCTATTCTAACCTACTAAAACACAACATATTAATTATTATATCCATCCACGTAGTCAAATCCGATCAAAATAAAATCCTATATAAAACATTTATGCCTTCAGCGCCTGGGCTTTATCCCAGTTCTGGATTAAACCCTTGACGCTGGGGGCAACAGCAGCAAAGTGAGAGGCTGTATGACCAGTGGCTTTCTTTCCCACTCATGGAATTCCACTTTACAGCTTAAGTCTTTAGTGATCGACTATGACTCCCTGACTATGAGGCTTGACTTGCACAGTCCTTATATCGTGCTGCAGCCCTGGGGGCTGGTTGACCTTTGGAGAACATCTCCAACGCTGACTGTCCTTATGCCCACTTGGCCGAGAGAGTGGGGATGTACTGTGGGCTGAATTTTTGGAGGTAGTACACTGACGACCTCAAACACAGGAGTTCTGAACTCGGCAAGGTTTTCTAACCACTAGTGTGGCCAGCCCAGGTTCGAACACTCACTCCCAGACACCCAAACCATAACCACCTCCATCTAGTGGCAAAGAGACACGCACACACACACACAACACACACACACACACACACACACACCACACACACACACACACACACACACACACAACACACACACACACACACACACACACAGCAGCGGCAAGAGAGTATAATGGCAGAGCAAATCTTCAACCGAAAAGAAGGGAGGGAGGGACAATGACAATGACAAATTCTTTTATTTCGAGGATAATGAATAAGCCCTCATGTGCTTTTTTACATCCAGTCCCCGCCCGTAGGGATAATCTTCATAATAACCCAACACTTATACTCTCACACAGTAGAAACAAAGGGAAATAACCCTATAAAAACAAAAACCCCACCCCACCACCACCACAACAACAAAACAACAACAAAACACAACAACAAACAAACAAATAAAAGACCCCCCCCCCCCAAAAAAAAGAAGAAAAAAATGAGAGAGAGAGAGAGAGAGAGAAAGAGAGAGAGAGGAGAGAGAGAGAGAGAGAGAGAGAGAGAGAGAGAGAGAGGGGAGAATCGTTATTTTTCAAGGGTAACAGAATAAGCATACACATACTTCATTTTTTTTAATGCGGCCCTTGCCCTGATTAGGGACTATCAACAAAACAAGGGAAAACCCGAAAGAGAGAGAGATAGAGAGAGAAGCAGACAAACAGACAGAGACAAAGAGACAGAGAGGCACAGACCGACAGAGAGGCACAGACAGAGAGAGAGAGAGAGAGAGAGAGAGAGAGAGAGAGGAGAGAGAGATGAGAGAGAGAAACAGAGAGAGACAGAGAGAGATCCCCCCCGCCCCCCCCCCCCCACCCCCACACACACACAGAGGCACAGAGAGACACACAGAGAGACAGAGAGAGATAGAGTGAGACAGAGAGACAGATACAGAGAGAAACAGACACAGACACACACATACACACACACAATGACAACGACAAATTCTTTTATTTCGAGGATAATGAATAAACACTCATGTGCTTTTTTTTTTTTAATCTAGTCCCCGGGAGAGACAGAGAGAGGGAGATACAGAGACAGACAGAGACAGAGGGAGAGAGACACAGAGACAGACAGAGACAGAGGGAGACAGACACAGAGACACAGAGAGAGACAGACAGAGAAAGACACAGACAGACAGATTCACAGACACAAAGACAAAAGTCTCTCTTGCGTCCCTTTCAGAAAAGAACAGGCTCTGTCCCTTACTCTAATGGACCCAGGGTATATAATATATTATAATATCAATATATATATATATATCTAAGCCAAACACAAGCTAAGCCAACAGAGACCGTCTGGAGTGCCCTAACCTACTACTACTACTACTACTCTCTTTGCCTGCCTTTTTCATCCCTTCTGTCCACACTAGGAGACAAGCCCAGTGTGCACTGCCAACATGGCCTGGACATGAAGAAGGCAGGGCCAGCCTTTAGTGGTCACTGATAGGTCAACACGCGCTGGCTGGTCCAAGAAGACAGGTACTGGACTGTCCCAGCTAGGCTAGCCTGGGCTTAGCCTAACTGACCAGGTTGTGTGGGCACTAAAGATGAACCCCTGAGATCGCCCGTTGTGTTCTTTTTAAACAGTGGAAGGAAGGAAGGAAGGAGAGGAGAGGGGATGGGGAGGGGGTGGGGGTGGATGTTCAGGGTGGCGGTATTGTATTCTTCTCACGCTGTTTAGAAGAGCTAATAATATTATCGTCGTCGGGTGGCGTATTGGGGGTATGTTCTGAAAAGTCAGGGAGGGAGGGAGGTAGGTGGGTGGGTAGGTTTTGTAGAGTTGGTCGTGGTGAGGGAACAGTGTCGACTGGTGCACACATCTCCACAGACCTTTACACTGGTTTTTTTTAATTTTTTATAAACACTGCTTCTGACACAATACTGGAGAGTAGATCCATGGTCAAAGTGACTCGGGCGGTCTAGAGGTAACGCGTCTGACTAGAAAGCGAAAAGTCCGGGTCGGAAGTGTGCGGCGGTTCGAATCCCGTTTAGACCCGAAACATCCCCCCCCCCCCGCCCAATCCATTAGATCATGAGTGGTGGTCTGGGCGCTAGTCTTTCGGATGAGACGAAAAACCGAGGTCCCGTATGTTATAGATAGTTATTTAGCGCGCGTAAAAGAACGAGATAGGGGACGAGATAGCTCAGTGGTCCGAGCACTCGCTTTCTCCCAGCCAAGTTAAGCAGCGTCGAGCGTGGTTACCAGTTGGATGGGTGACCGTTTGCGCGCCTTGGCTTCAGTACAGTTCCCCCAGTTCACCCAGCTGTAAATGGGTACCTGCCCTCTTTTAGGGTCAGGGAAGGTAAAGCAGCGAGGGAGAGGAGATGGGCGCCGCCCTCAATATGCTGGCCCTAGAGAAGTGAGGTCTCTGACACCTCGCTCCCCTACGACCTTATAGGTTATGGGACTCCTTTACCCTTTACCTCCTAAAAGAACCCGCGGCAACCAGAGAGTTGTCCCTGGCAAAATTAATGGCTATTGTGCACAGATTGAATGCATTTTTTGTTTGCACGACCATTTTGCAGCTCCAGAAACCAAAAAAAAACCCCCAACAAAAAACAGAAAAAGAACAAAACTGCGGGGACCGGACAGGCAGTGTCACTGCGACAGTGGGGAAAAACAAAAAACAAACAAACAAAAAAACCCCACCAAACAAACAACAAAAAACCAAAACAAAAAACAACAACAAACCGGTCGGAGACACAAAATCTCACCATTGGTGAATCTCAGAGCTCTACCCGAATCCCCCCCCAAAAAAAACCCAACAACAACAAAACAAAACAAAAACAAACAACAACAACCACAATAAAACAACCACAAACGCAAACATCCCCCCCCCACCCGCACCCCACTCCTCCCCTCCTTAATTTGGCAGTTTACAACTGAAGACATTACAAAAAATTCTAATTACTTAATTCAATTTCAAAAACTTTTATTATCTCAGAGACAGAGAAATTCCGGTGGGTCACGAGCCGTACATAAAAACAATAATCATGTAAACATGATATCACACACACACACACACACACACACACACACACACACACACACACACACACACACACACACACACACACACACACACACACACACATTTTCTGAACAGTCTCTGGAAAATGTCTTTGAAAATTCAAAGCTAGCCTTTGCCATTGCCAGATGTTTATTGCATAGTCCACTTGATTATTTATTGTAGTTACAGTATTGTTATTTCATGTTTCCACATTGTTGAGTTTACATTTTGCTGCTGTTTAAAAGTATTATCATTACTTTTCTAGGTTGGTTGGGGGATGGGGGGGGGGGGGGTGTTTAGTTTGTGTGTGTGTGTTTTCCAAAAAACAAACAAACCCCAACACATGCTATTTCTTTACCTTTTCTCCTTCCACTCCTTCTTCTCCCTTCTTTAACTTCCACTACACTTTCTATTTCCCTCGTCTAATATCACTTAGAGTGAACAGACGTTAAATTGAAGACAACAACAACAACACACAAAAACACACACACACACTATCGGAACAGCAGCACGCACCCATCATAAGATAAACAGCACCCACACATCAGCAATACCTCAGCCAGTCATAAATAAACTCACCCAAGTAAAATTACTAATACTTTTAAGCGCGCACCAATAAACCCATGCATTCGCACACTCACACACAACCGCACGCAGCCGCCGCACACACACACACACACACACACACACACACACACACACACACACACACACACACACACACACACACCCACACACACACACACACACACACAGAGGAAACATGTTCACACATGCGCATGCATTTTTATGACATAAGCCAACATTGTCTGCACAAATACAGTTGCAGACAAAAACCAAAAAAGGCGGCGCTGCTCTTGTGGCGACGCGCTCTCCCCGGGGAGAGCAGCCCGAATTTCACGCAGAGAAATCTCGTGACTTAAAGTGGTATACATAAATAAATAAAAGTTAAAAAAAATGTTATAACATGGTGTATAATTATATAAGTCAAACATCAATTAAATTAAAACTCTGTTCTATTAAGATATTGAACACAGTCTAAAATAATAATAATAATAATAATACGCGCACGCATGTTTAAGACATTTAAAACCACCCTGTAACGATCAATAGTAACATACTGAAAAACTGCCTTCCTTAGGGTCAGGGAAAGATAAAGCAGCGAGGGAGAGAGGAGATGGGCGCCGCTCTCAATATCCTGGCCCCTAGAGAAGCTGAGCTCTCTGACGCCTCCTCGCTCCTCTACGACCACATAAGTTATGGGGACACCTTTACCTTTTTTTTTTTTCAAAAACCAAGCCTAACAAATGCCGAACACTTGAAGGGTCGCCACACCCCAGTTCCACAGGAATGCTCTTCCAATCCAACCCAACACAACACGACAGGACAATCTTGTCTGTCTGACGGAGAGGCCTTCACGGTCACTTTGCCCTGACGGCTGAGGCAGATAAACCATTCTTTGGCACGATTGGTGTAAAAAGATAACGCGCAATCCTGCTGCCCGCTGGCAAGCCATCCCATAGTGGGTACAACGCGCATGCTTGGAATGTTCCACTTCCGTTTTGTTGTTGTTGTTGTTGTTGGTGGTGGTGGTGTGTGTGTGGTGGTGGTGGTGGTGGTGGTGGTGTGTGTGTGGTGGTGTGTGTGTTGTGTGTGGTGTGTGTATGTGTGTGTGTGGTGGTGGTGGTGTGTGTGTGTGTGTTTGCTTTGTTTTACAAAGAGTACCTTCTCTCTTTCTTTCTGTCTCTGTCTGTCTGTTTCTCCCTTCTCTCTCTGTCTCTGTCTGCCTGTCTGTCTGTCTGTCTCTCTCCCCTCTCTGTCTGTCTGTCTGTCTCTGTGTCTCTGTCTGTCTCTCTTACTCTCTGTTCTCCCCCTCCCTCTCTCTCTGTATCTCTGTGTCTCTGTCTGTCTCTCTTACTCTCTTGTTCTCTCCCCTCCCCTCTCTCTCTCTGTCTCTCTGTGTCTCTGTCTGCCTGTCGTCTCGTCTGTCTCTCTCCCCCTCTCTGTCTGTCTGTCTGTCTCTGTGTCTCTGTCTGTCTCTCTTACTCTCTTGTTCTCCCCCTCCTCTCTCTCTGTATCTCTGTGTCTCTGTCTGTCTCTCTTACTCTCTTGTTCTCCCCCTCCCTCCCTCTTCTCCTGTCTCTGTCTGTCCTCTGTCTCCTGTCTCTCCCCCCCTGTCTGTTCTGTCTCTCTTACTCCCTTGTTGCCCCCCCCCCCCTCTCTCTCCCCCCCCCCCCCCCTTTTCTCTTTCTCGCTTATCCTCTCTCTCTCTCATGCATAAGCATGAGCACAGATGCATGCATGTTAGAGCATATGAATAAGATTGAACATTTTGGGAGTATTGTCTATACTTTAAAGTTTTTATTTCTTATTTTAATTTTTTTTTAACAACAACAACAACAACAAAAAGGACGTCTATGTTTTAATTTAAAAATGACAAGTTTGACTTTTTTCCAATCGATTTATTTTTTGATTTGTTTGTTTTACAAGATTCAGCGCTATAAAAAGTCCATATATTATTATTACTATCATTATTATTATTATTATTATTATTATTATTATTATTATTACTATGTTCAGCTCATGAACCTCCCTCCCTCCCTTCCACTACCGCCTCCCTTTTAACCTTTACAACATTTTTAGCTCTGAAGGTTTGTCTATAGTTTTAATCTATCCGTTCATTTCTGTCTGTCTGTCTGTCTGTCTGTCTGTCTGTCTGTCTGTCTGTCTGTCTGTCTGTCTGTCTCTTCTCTTCTCTCCTCCTCTCCTCTCTCTCTCTCTCTCTCTCTCTCTCTCTCCCCTCTCTCTCTCTCTCTCCTGACACAAGGATTTAGCGAAGAAACAGAACAGAACGAAGCCTCAACTGCTTCCTTAAAAATAATAACTAGCAAGATTCAAAAACTCACTATCTCCAACAACAACACAACACTGACAAGTCAAACTAAACCACTACACCACAACCACACAACCATCGCTAAGTTAAAAGATAAAGGTGTCCCCATAACCTATATGGTCGTAAGGGAACGAGGCGTCAGAGACCTCAACTTCTCAAGGGGCCAACATATTGAGGGCGGCGCCCATCTCCTCTCCCTCGCTGCTTTACCTTCCCTGACCCTAAAGAGGGCAGGTACCCATTGACAGCTGGGTGAACTGGGGGACTGTACTGAAGCCAAGGCGGCGCAAACGGTCACCCATCCAAAGTGGTAACCACGTCTTAACCATTCTGCCACCTTTTCTTCTTTTAACCCGGGTGGATCTTAAAACTGAAGGGTCTCCCTCTGAGAGAGAGAGAGAGAGAGAGAGAAGAGAGAGAGAGAGAGAGAGAGAGAGAGAGAGAGAGAGAGGAGAGATAGAGAGGGAGAGAGGAGGGGGAGAGAGAGAGAGAGAGAGAGAGAGAGAGAGAGAGAGAGAGAGGAGAGAGAGAGAGAGAGAGAGAGAGAGAGAGAGAGAGAGAGCGAGCGAGCGAGAGAGAGCGAGAGAGAGAGAGAGAGAGAGAGAGAGAGAGAGAGAGAGAGAGAGAGAGAGAGAGAGAGAGAGAGAGAGAGAGAGAAGGAGAGAGAGAGAAAAGAAAACTAATGCCACTCCCCACCCTCCATTAGTGGTGGGGGTGAGGTGGGAGTG
>CM054139.1:4559782-4569782 GCA_028751875.1 Rapana venosa | reverse complement strand
GGGAGGGGGGGGGGGGGTTGAGGAAGGAAAGGAGATTTGGAGGGAGGGGGGAGGGAGGGAGGGAAGGAGGGAAGGAAGGGTAGTTGGTGGGTGGGTGGGTGGAAGAGAAGAGGGAAGTAGGGAAAATTGAGAAGAGTGAGGGGGAGGGAAGAAGGGAGGGGAGGAGGGGGAGAGAGGGAGAGAGATGGAGAGGGGGAGGGAGAGGAGAGAGAGGAGGGGAGAGGGGGGGAGGGAGGGATGAGAGAGAGAGAGGGAGAGAGGGGAGAGAGAGAGGAGGAGAGAGAGATGAGAGAGAGAGAGAGAGAGAGAGAGAGAGAGGAAGAGAGAGAGAGAAAAGCAGAAGCAGAGAGCAGACTACAGACAACATCGGAGGACTGACGAAGAATGGACACAGAGACAGGCCAGAAACACACAACACACGCCACACACACACACTCACACCACACTACACACACTCACACACACACACACTCACAACACACACACACACACCACACCTCACACAACACACATCACACACAACCACTCACACACACACACACACACACACACACACACACACACACACACACCGCCGCACACGCAACGCACCACACTACACCAAACGATAACGATAACGAACTTTATTTTCTGAGGGTAATAGACTAAGTACAAGAGCTTCGTAACATCCAGCCTCGAAAAGAAAGAAAAAGAAAGAAAGTAAACAGACAAAAATATAAGGAAAATGAATCATAATAATCACAATAAACATTACCACTATCATCACGCTGTCATTACCACAGAGAGAGAGAGGGGGGGGGAGGGAGAGAGAGAGAGGAGAGAGAGGAGGAGAGATAGAGAAGAGAGAGAGAGAGAAGAGAGAGAAGAGACAGAGAGAGAGAGAGAGGACAGACAGAGACAGACAGACAGAGACAGGAAAGAGAAAGAGAGACAGACACAGACAGAGATTCAGAGACAGACAGGCAAACAATTGCACTAAAGAATGTTTCAATCCACTGAATAAATATTAATATCTCATCTTGAGGAAAAACTAACAGTAGCAAGAACTTACAAGGTGCATATACTTAAAACAATGACATGAAAAAAATAACTTATAATGGTCGTACAAACTTTAAACATATACATTCTGATAAGATATATACAGACAGACAGACAACACACACACATACACACACACACACACACCACACACGCATCCTCATTGTCAAACCCAGATGTAAATCCACCATTATTATGATATTGCTCTCTCTCTCCCCCCCCCCCCCTCCCCCCCTCTCTCTCTCACTCCCTCTCTCTCACATACTTCTCTCTCACTCTCTCACTCTCCCTCACTCTCTTTCACTCTCTCTCTCTCTCTCACTTCTCTTCACTCTCTCTCCTCTCTCTCTCCCTATCGTCTCCTCCACTCTCTCTCTCCTCCCCACTCTCCCTCTCCACCTCTCTCCCTCTCTTCTCCCTTCTCCTCACTCACTCTCCTCTAACTCTCCCTCCCACCCTCTCTCCTCCCCTTTCATCATAATAATCACTCACTTCTTTGATGTCCCATGCTCGGAACAAAAAAATAGAATGAAACAGAATAGGACAGAAGCAAAGTCAAATGGAAAGAAAAATATCAATTAAATCCAAAATAGACAAGTAATCCAATAAAATAATACAACACGCCCTACTCATAAGCAGGAGAGGACCCCCCCCTCCCCCCTAAAAAAAAAGAAAAAAGTCAACAATGATGATTATTATGATATTAATGACAAAAATAATAATAAGAATGATGATGGTAATGATGATGATGATGGTGGTGGTGATGATGGTGATGATGATGTTAATAATAATAATAATAAGAAGAAGAAGAAGAAGAAGAATGATGATAATAATAATAATAACAATAAATATAATAATTGGTGATGGTGATGGTGATGATAATAATAATAATAAAATTGACGAGAATACTACTACTACTACTACTACTACTACTACTACTACTACTACTACTACTACTACTGATAATAATAATAACAAGAAGACGAAGAAGAAGAAGGATGATGATGATGATGATGATGATGACGACCACGACGACGACAATGATGATGACAATAAAAATAAAATAATAAAACTAATGATAATAATAAAACTAATAATAATAATAATAATAACATAATAATAATAAAAATACATAAATACCCCATCCTCACAAAACACTTAAAGCCGAGTACTCTCCCAAACCCGTCACCCTCCTCCCCTGGATTTTTGTTTCGTTTGATTTTTTTTTTTGTTTTTCAAGAAAAAGGTACAGGAAGTGTAACGGTAAGGGGAGGGACAGGGGAGGGACAGGAGGGAGGGGAGGGGAGGGGAGGAAGGGGACTAGAAAGTGCGCCCCCATGGGGAGAGTCTAAGCAGGAAGGAAATGGAGAGCTGAAGAGGCAATTTCGCTGCGATTGCCGTCATTTTTCAATAAAAATCAAGTTATTGCACACAGGGGAGAGCAGCGCCCCCTTCTCTCTCCCCCCTCCCTCTCCTTCCCCTCTCTCTCTCTCCCTCCCACTCTCTCCCCTCCCTCTCCCTCTCTTTCTCCCTGGGGCTCTTCAAGAGGTTGCCTGCCGTTAGCAGTTAACGTCCCACGGGTACTTGAGGAGTCTCCTACCCAGACCTCATGCTAACATCGTCTTCAAAAACTTCTAGTGTAATGAAAGGCAATGAAAAACTACTCTCTCTCTCTTTCTCTCAGTGTTTGCTTTCTCTTTCTCTCTCTCTTCTCTCTCTCTCAGTTTCTCTCTCTCTCTCTCTCTCTCTCTCTCTCTCTCTCTCTCTCTCTCCTTTCTTCTCTCACGCCCCCTCTCTCTCTCTCTCTTTCTCTGTTTTTGCTCTCTCTCTCTCTCTCTCTCTTCTCTCTCTTCTCTCTCTCTCTCTCTCTCTCTCTCTCTCTCTCTCTCTCTCTTTTCTCTCTCTCTCTCAGGTTTTGCTCTCTCTCTCTCTCTCTCTCTCTCTCTCTCTCTCTCTCTCTCTCTTTCTCTCTCCCCATTCCTCTCTCTCTCTCTCTCTCTCTCCTCCTTCTCTTCTCTCTCTTCCCTCTCCCACTCTCTCTCTCTCTCTCTCTCTCTCTCTCTGCCTCCCCCCCCCCCCCCCCCCCCCCCCCCTCTCTCTCTCCTTTTCGTCCTACCCTTACACTCACTCATCCTTGATTGGAGAATTGGCGTGCGTGCGTGCGTACGCACGTGGCTGTGTATGTACTGTCAGAGTGCGATATTGTCATCTGGTGTTCTTAGGGGTAGCGAAAGGAAATGCCGTCTTCTCAGCGGAATCTCAAGTAGCAGGGGTGTGTGGCCTGGGAGTTTTCAAACCTAAGGCTCAGCTTGTCTGTGGTTTCTTTTCCCCATGTGGCTTCTTTTTTTTTCTTTTTTCTTTTTTGTCTAACGACGGAGATGAAGTCCATTTGGTTTCAACAGAACTGATTCGTGAAGTCAATTTTGTGTTGTACTGTCCAGTATTAGAAAAAAAATGTTAGACAGGATTTCATCCCTGTGAAATATAGTAGACAGCCTAAAAATTTATTTTAGATTCTGTTTACTCGTGGGGTCTCGTTCAAGAGGATTTTTTCCTCTGGAGATAGAATCAGTGCCGACTTCACTCTCCTCAAAAGTCCTTCGGATGAGACTATAAACTGAGGTCCCGTGTGCGAACGCACGCAGACCATCTTGCGTACACGTTAAAACCTGTTTCGCTTTTTTCCGGAAGAGTAGGCCATTGTTTGCCGGTGGGAATGGATGACAACATTGACAAAACTGCATACAAACAGGGACTGGATGTAAAAAAAAAGCAAGCACATGAGATTTTATTCCATTGTCCTCGAAATAAAAGAATAAACGAAAAGGCTAAGAGGCCTGTTGTTGTCTGAGCTGTGACGATAATTATGAGTGAAGTTTCGGCAGTTCTTAATATGTGATTCTGAGGTAAAAGGTAAAGGTAAAGGAGTCCCATAACCTATAAGGTCGTAGGGGAGCGAGGCGTCAGAGACCTCACTTCTCTAGGGCCAGCATATTGAGGGCGGCGCCCATCTCCTCTCCCTCGCTGCTTTACCTTCCCTGACCCTAAAGAGGGCAGGTACCCATTTACAGCTGGGGGAACTGGGGGAACTGTACTGAAGCCAAGGCGCGCAAACGGTCACCCATCCAACTGGTAACCACGCTCGACGCTGCTTAACTTGGCTGGGGGAAAGCGAGTGCTCCGACCACTGGGCTATCCCGTTTATTTTATTCTTGTATTATTTTGTTGCCCTATCAGAGTGGCATTTTTTTCCTACAGAATTTTGCCAGGGACAACTCCTCTCGTTCCCGTGGGTTCTTTTACGTGCGCTAAATAATTATGTGCAACACACGGGACCTCGGTTTATCGTCTCATCCGAAAGACTAGTGCCCAGACCACCACTCATGATCTAATGGATGGGGAAAAAGTTTCGGGTCCAAACTTTTGGTTTGTCAGTTACGTGCGTATATATTAATATTATATATATATATATATATATATATATATATATATATATATAGATATATATATATATATATCGTATATTTTCTAATATTAGCCCCGTTACAATTATTTATAATTATAGGATTATGTAGCATCTTAAAAAACTTCGGATGAGACTATAAACCCAGGCCCCGTGTGCGAACGCATGCAGAACATCTTGCGCGCACGTTAAATCCTGTTCCGCTGTTCGGAAGAGTAGGCCATTGTGTGCCGGTGGGATTAGATGACAAAATTAAAAACAAAGCATACATACGCATACATTTTTTTTTTTTAAAGCGCTTTGATTTGTTGCTTTACAAAGTTCAGCGCTATATAAATTCTATACATTATTATTATTATTATTATTATTATTATTATTATAACAAAAAACAACCCCTGCCCTCCCATGATTGGGAAACTAATCAATGGAGAGTCCAGGTAAGCCCAAGAAAAAAAGATTTTCCCGAAATCAGTTGAGGTTTTTATTTCTATCAACTTATAAATTTAAATTATGATAAACAGAAACTATAACGGTAAAATATAGATAATATAAACCAATCATGCGTCTGTCGATATCCCATAAGAGTTCAGAATTGGAATACCAAAAATACTGTATTTAATACAGGAACAGAGGTGTATTATATAGAACATGCAAGTAATAGATTAAAAGTTGATGCATAGTTATTTGACAATCTGGTCAAAGTACAATCGCATACAACCGCAGTATAAAGAAGGAAAGTGATAACAATATGAACAATAATGGCAAGAGCAGCAGCCGCAGAAACAACAATAACAACAAAAAACAACCACTCCCTCCCCCAAATGCCCCCAACCCCCAAAAACGAAAACAAAACATGATATAAACAAACCCAAAAGAAACAGAATTGCAATCAAATCATAAATTGTAAAAGCATAATTCTAGCTTTGGAAGTAAACGTAAGTTTATGTCAACTGAAAAGCGTAGAAACATAACTGGATTTTATTCAAACTTAACCTTAATAAATGTTGAAAATATTTTGTCAAAGTTTGGTAACCAAAATAGCCTCCAAGACTATAACTTTTAAAACTAACCACTGTAAATCTTTTTTTTTTTAAATCTAAGCTTAACTGGGGAAAAGAGATGAAGGCAAATTCTCTGAACAAAATAATTATAACAAAAAAGGAAAAAGTGTTTTCGATTATTCAAAGTAATGTCTAGTTTAGTATCTTTTCAATACTTACCCAGAATATAAATTTTGGTCTGCAAATGTACTTTTGAACTGAAAAAAAATAACCAATCCACAGATGCAGAAGACTTTTTTTTAACAACAAAACATTCTTGTAAGTACTAGAAAAGTTGTAAAATACAAAGAAAAAACAAACAAAAAAACAAAACACAAAAACACATACAAAAAACCCAAAACATTTGATCATTATCTTTGAGAGATATGATTATGGCTACATTTAGCCTGATAAAAGCAAAAGCGAAGCAACATATTAAAATAAAAAATCAATATAACCAACAACAACAGTAACAGCAACACACACACACACACCTTTCACTCTAAACAAGCAAAACGAAACGCAACAAAACAAAACAAAATCAACAGCAGAAAAAAACCCAAACCGCCCTCCCTCCAATACAAAATTCCCCCAAATCCCCTACAAACTATCCAACTAACACAAAAAACAAACAAAAAAATCACCATGGACAAAAATATATTCACCAAAGAATCAAGAAGGAAAAAAGCAAAACCCCGAAAACAAACAACGACAGTAGGAAAACAACAACAACCAAACAAGAATCCCATTTTCCAAAACAAAAGTAAAGAGAGGAAGAGCACATTTTGTTAAGCATACATTAGCCCTGTACACATTATATGACACATCAAGGACATCCTACGTGAATTGACATATATATATATACATATATATATATATATATATATAAATTTAGGTGCATAACACACACTATATATATATATATATATATATATATATATATATATATACACGTGTGTATGTATGTGTGCGTGCTATGCACCTAAATTTGTTTACCTCAAACTCCATTCACCAATTCCGATAATATAAATTTTCTATACACACAACCAACCAACAAAACAACGTGGAATCCCACATTACAAGAACCATGCTCTTTCCTGTTAAAAAAAAAAAAAAAAAGCACAGTGACAAAAATTGATAGCAGCCATGTTGAATCGCTTACTCCCTCCCTGAAAGCACCCACACAGCAGTTATCTCCCTTATCCTTAACCTCAACAAACAAGATGTCCGCAAGATTTCAAACCCGGGGTCCAAGGCAAGCATGGTATATATATGGCCTCTGCTACGACGGAAACCTATCACATCTTCTATTATCAGCCATGTCTTTATGAAATGACACACGAGCTTGCTGCTCCAGACATGGAGTCGTTTGTCAAAGCTGGTGTGCCAGGTGTGGAGAGAAAACTCCTAAACAACTCGCTTCTGGTCCCTGTGGAGGAAAAACACTGAGGAAAAACACGGGGAAAAGAAAAACACGAAAACAATTCGTCTCCGCTCCGACCTCCCCCCCTCCCGCCCTTCCCTGCCCTAGACAGGGGAAATCAACAACGACTCTAGCGTCATTTATCTCCCCCTTGCCTTGCTCTTTGATGTTGTTTGTGTTAGTTGTAGTCTGGGTGGCTGGCCCCTCACCAGGCTGTAACGGTCCACTTCCTTCGGCTACTTCCGGTGGTGTGTGGTCATTTCAAGGTCAACCTCACGGTGGGGAAGGGGGGACCCGCATCAAAAAAGGTAAAAACACTCCTGGGTAATATTTTATTTGTGTTGAATTCCGTTTTACCCCACTTTACGTTGGCATCTGTCGATTTAGTCATTTCAGTCAAAATGGTTTGTCTCCGTGTGTGTGTGTGTGTGTGTGTGTGTGTGTGTGTGTGTGTGTGTGTGTGTGTGTGTGTGTAGGAGCACGGAATTGTTTATGCTTTGGCAAATTTAGTTCTGGTTGTTATAGATTTTAGTGTTGTTGATAAATTATCCAACAATTAGTATAGGTCAAGATAGATTCAGCTTCCTTTAAATCCAAGTTTACTTGCTTTAATATTTAATAAATCTGCTTCAAGGAACATAATACCACATGCGTATTACCACAAAGCTTTCATGGAAGTTACACACATAAAATACTGAATTAAAAAAAAATGAACAAAAGGATAGTTTGTAGCACATTATAAAGGCCCAGAATGTGTACATCTCTCTCTCTCTCTCTCTCTCTCTCTCTCTCTCTCTCTCTCTCTCTCTCTTATATATTCTATATATATATATATATATATATATATATATATATATTTCAAGTCAGAATGCAGCATTCTTCATGGCAGACAAACATGTGAAAATCTCACTATAGAATCTCGGAGGTGGAAATCAAGTCTCTAAATTGTGGAACGTAGAATGAATTCTAGACATGTATTGTCTTTTATTCTTTGCAAAGACTCCAGTAGATGATAATTTCAAAAGAAATCTGAATGAAACAATGGTTGTAGGAGCTTTTATTGTTGTTGTTAGCTCTTAGTCTAGCAAAGAAACGTAAAAACAAAATCACCAGTTTAAAAAAACAAAATCAGACGATTCCATTTCAATATCTAAGATGATGAAAATAGGAGGTAGACCACAAAGAATGAAGACAACAGTTATTATATGGTGATGGTTGAATTAGTATAGCATGAGGGAGAATTTTCGACATAAAAATCGCGGTAGTGTGTATTTACAGCCCTACCACCCCGGTGGCTCATGGGATCTGTCATCAGCTACAAGGGGGTGGTGATGGAGGGGGACTGGAGTCTGTCAGAGTTATCGCCCCCACGTCATCCCCGCTACTGCCCTTTAACCCTGCCAATTTGACGTGTTAAAAAAAAGAAAAGAAAGAAAAAGTAAAAAGAAAAAAAAATTGATGGAGTGGAAGTTTCTACAAAGTGTGTGTGTGTGTGTGTGTGTGTTGTGTGTGTGTGTGTGTGTGTGTGTGTGTGTGTGTGTGTGATGTGTGTGTGTGTGTGTGTGTGTGTGTGTATGTGATGTGTGTTTGTGTGTGTGTGTGTGTGTGTGTGTGGTGTGTGTGTGTGTGTGTGTTGTGTATGTGTGTGTGTCTGTCTGTGTCTGTGTGTGTGTGTCTATGTGTGTTTCAATTTTCAATTTCAAAAAAATTTTTGTCGGAAAAAAATAAATAAGCACTTACTTTCTTTTTATATTTTACATACAGTTCCTGTGTGCATGCAGTTTTGACAAATGTTGTCATAATTCTGTTCCCACAGTCCTACTCTCCCAAAAGGCGGGACAGGGTTTAACGGTGTGCGCTAAGATGTTCTGCTGATACGTTTATCGCAACGACGGGGTTGGCCTAACGTGTTTATAGTCAATCATCCGAAGGACTTTTGGGGAGATGAGAGTCTGCACGAGACAACAACATCAAGGAAAAATATCCCTTGAAACGGGAATCGTATGGTGACGAGAAAAACAATCGCCTATAAACTGTGAGCTGTATAATAAATAATAAAATATAAAAATAAAAATTATATAATAAAATACACAACAACAACAACAATACAATAACAACAACAATAATAATAACACTATAAATGGACACTTAAGACACTGACAACTTGTAGAACAAACAAATCAAGCGCTTGCAACCCAAACAATTCACACGCATGCAACGCCTCAAATAACAAAAAAGATATTTCAAAAATGAATGCACACACACACAGCATGCACACACACACAACACACACACACCACACACACACACACACACACACACACATAGTGACAGAGACAGACACACACTGACACACGCACTTAGGTGATGATGAGGAAGATAAGGATGCTGGTTGAAAATAGAATTAGAAATATGAGGGTGAAAGTGTCAGTAGGAAATAATGGTTGTTTTGAGGCTGATTTGAAAGTATCAAATTCTAGACATGTTATTGTCCTTTATTTCTTGAAAAGAATCTAGTAGTTGATAATTTTAACAAGAAATATTGAATGAAGCAATGGTTGTGGGTATTGTGTTGTTGTTGTTGCTGCTGTGTATTGTTGTTTTGTTGTTGTTGCTGCTGTGTATTGTTTTGCTGTTTGTTGCTGCTGCTGTTGCTGTTATTGTTTTGTTGTTGTTTTCCATGAGAAATCTTCTCCATTGAAAATAGGCTTAATAGGCTTAGAAAATAAGTTTATGAATTGTCACAAATGTCTTCTTGTTTTATCATTACAAAAGTACAGATTTAATCATTCATCATATTAGAGACTCTAACCCTGTCACTTTAAACGACTTAACTTTCTGTTCCCAAAATAAAACAAAACAACCAATATTCCCCCCCCCCCCCCCCACACCCCGACCCAATAACCCCCAAACCAACCCCCCCCAACCCACCCCAACCAACCCCCCCAAAACACAAACAAACACCAACAGCATAATACCAAAACAACATAATCAGGAAAAAAAACCCAACGACACAAACACCCCAAAAAACAACAA
>CM054139.1:4529782-4552282 GCA_028751875.1 Rapana venosa | reverse complement strand
GAGGGAGCGAGATATCCGTGTGTGTGTTAGTACTTGTTTCCCCCCCTCCTCCTCTCTCTCTCTCTCTCTCTCTCTCTGATAAAACCTTGGGTTTTTGTGTGTGTGTGTGTGTGTGTGTGTGTGTGCGCGCGGCGGCGCGCGTGTGTTTGTGTGTATGTGTGTGTGTGCGCGCGTGGTGTGATGTTGAGGAGAGAGAGAAGAAGGTACATCATCTAATCAACATACATCATCATCATCATCTTCATCATCAGCATCACCATCTAACATCACATCAACAAACAATCACCACCATCCCTGCACGACCATCAACAACCATCTCTCCACACATTAGCAACACAACAAAAACAAACACACACACAACACATAGAACATTCCACCCCCACACATACACAACCACGCCAGAAAACCCCCCTCCCAAACCCAACCCACCACCCCACACACACACACACAAAACACTCCCCCCCCCCCCCCCAAAAAACACAAATAAGCAAAACCAAACAAACTACAACAAAAAAAACAAAAAACAAAACAAAAACAAAACACACACACACACAAAACACACACAAAACAACCCCCTTCCTCTCCCCCCCCCCCCCCTCCCACACGCACACAAACTTACATAACACACTTTATGCAATCCCGTCAAAGAGCAAAATCCGCCCGCCACCCCCCTTCCGCCCCCACCCACCCACCCCACACACTCACACAGAAAAAAGAAAAAAGAAAGGGGATAGTGGAGCATGAGGAAGTTTCCTTGAACAACCAAAAAAAAAAAAAAAAAAAAAAAGGATAAGAAAGAAAAAAAGGGGAAAAGATAAGAGAAAAAAAAAGGAAAAGAAGAAAGAAAAAAAAAAGAAAGAAAAGAAAGAAGAAAAGAAGAAAGAAAAAAAAAGAAAGAAAGAAAAAGAATGAAGAGAAAAAAGAAAGAAAGAAGAAAGAATGAAGAAAAGAAAGGAAAAAAGAAAAGGGAAGGAAAACAAAAGAAAGAAAGAAAAAAAGAAAGAAAGGAAACGAAAAAGAAAGAAAGAAGAAAAAAAAAAAAATTTGAAAGTAAGAAAAAAAGAAAAAGAAAAGAAAGGAAAGAAAAAGGCAAGCAGAGAAGAAATGAAACAGTGATAAAATTAAAAGAAAGCCCAAACCAAAAAAAAAAAAATTGGCCATGGGGGTAGAGGGAGGGTAGTGGGAAGAGGGAGGGGGTAGGGGGGGGAGAGGATGTGAGAGGAAGGGAAGGCAAGGAAAAGGAGTGAGGAGGGGGGGTAGGGGAAGGGGAGAGGAGAGGTGGGAGTGGGGGTGGGAGGAGGGGTGGGTGGAGGGAGGAGGAAGTGGAAGGCAGGCAGCAAGGCACTGCAAGGTGACAGTTATGTTAACTATGTTTACCTTCATCGTAGCCGAGACAGTCTCCTCGCTAGCCTAGCTAGAGAGAGAAGAGTCAGAGAGAGGGGAGAGAACATACAGAGGAAAGAGAGAGCGAGAGAGAGAGAGAGGAGGAGAGAGAGAGAGAGAGAGAGAGAGAGAGAAGAGGAGAGAGAAAGAGGAGATGAGAGAGAGTGATGAGGAGAGAGAGAGGAGATGACGAGGGAGGGATAGAGAGAGGAGGAGAGCGAGGGCGTGGTGGGGTGGGAGTGAGAGATAAGGGGACAGAGGGAGATAGATGAGAGAGAGAGAGAGAGTGGGGGGGGGGGGGGTTTTGAGAGGAGAGAGAGGGACAGATAGGGAATATATATATTATATGTATATATATATATATATATAGAGAGAGGAGAGAGAGACTGATGGGTGAGAGAGGAGGAGGGAGGAGAGAGAGGGAAGGGGTGGATGTGGTTGTGGTTGAGCGAGAGAGGATGAGAGGGGGGGGGTCCGAGAGGGTGAAATATATACATATAGAGAGAGTGATTTGGGCGCGTGAGAGAGGGAGAGGAGAGAGATGAGAGAGAGGAGAGGAGAGATAGAGGATGGAGAGAGAGAGAGGGTGGGTAGGAGTGGAGTGAGAGAGAGAGGGACAGAGAGGGGATTATATTTAGAGAGAGAGAGAGGTGAGACGAGAGAGAGGGAGAAGGAGAGATAAAGAGAGGAGAAGGAGAAGAGGGAGAGAGGGAGGAGGATTGAGAGAGGAAAGGGTGAGAGAGACACTCAGACAGATGAGAGAGAGGGAGAAGGAGAGATAAAGAGAGGGAGGAGAGGGAGGAGAGCGAGGTGAAGAGAGACAGACAGATGAGAGAGGAGAGAGAGGAGAGATGGATGAGGAGGAGTGAGAGAGGAGGGGGAGAGGTAGAGAGGATGGGAGAGGAGAGGAGAGAGGGGACAGAGGAGGAGAGAGAGAGAGAGAGGAAGGGGGGAGAGAGAGAGATGAAGGATGACGAGAGAGGGAGAGAGAGGAGGGGAGGGGGGAATAGTTTCTTTCTTTTTCTTTTCGTTTCTTTTTCGTTCGTTGGTGTGTGTGTGTCGGAGGGGGGGGGTGGGGGGGGGGGGGGGTGGGGCGGGGGGGGGGTGGGGGGGGGGGGGGGGTGAGGGGGGGGGAGGGCGTGGATGGGGGAGCGAGGTGGGGCGGGGGGGTAGTAAGAGATAGTAAAATGGATAGATCATCTACCTCTATGTGGTGTGTTGTAGAGTCAGGGAGGTATGTTTGGCTTTGTTATATTTAATCTGTCTGAGAGTACTGGCGAGAGAGTAGAGAACAGACAGAAAGACAGGACAGACATACAGATAGATAGATAGGTAGGAAGACAGACAGGACAGACAGAAGGACAGTGGGCAGTCCACGATAGGTGTAGGTATATAGATAGAATTAAGAATTGCGCCAGAGAAGAAGAATTGCGCAAAAGATGACTGGCGAAGAAGAAGAAATTTCGCAGAAAGATTTGCGAATAAGAAGGAATTGCGAAGATTGCGATGAAGAAGAATTGCCAAAGTAAAGAGAAGCAGAAAAAATCACCCGAAAAAAAAAGATTGCGCTAGAACGAAGAAATTGCGAATAGACGAAGAATTGCCACAGAAGGGAAAAAGTCGGGAGGAAATGAAAAAAGAGGAATGCGACAGAAGAAGATTTGGGTAGAAGATGATTTGTGAAGAAAGAAAGAAGAATTGCGGGAATAAGGACTGTGAGTAAGAACTGCAAAGAAAAGGAAGACCAGAAAGAAAAGAAAGAAAGAAAAAGAGAAAGAAAGAAAGAAAGCAGGGACAAAAAAAAAAAGAAAGAAAGAAAGAAAAGAAAAGAAAAGAAGAAAGAAAGAAAAAAAGAAAGAGAGAAAGAAAGAGAGGGAGGGGGGGGGAAAGAAAGAAAGAGAAGGCCCTGTAAAGGGGCCGGACATTATCTGCCATGAAATGTTGAGGATGAGGGAGAGAGGGGGGGGGGGGGGGGGGGGGGGGGGGGGGGGGGGGGGGGGTGGAATAAGACGGAAGAAAGAGGGGGCGGGGGGAAAAGGGGGTCGGGGACGGTTTTGGGGTCACATTCCTTGCCGTAAATGTCGGACACCCTATCTTTCATCCGGGGGTATCTTAAACGCGCAATTAAACAAAGTAAAAAGGAAAAAGCTCTACAAGATGTGCCATGATGACGGGACGTGAAACAAAACAAGGAAGGAAAATATGTTATCCCTGATGTACAGGTTTAAAACTAAACCCAGCTTTAATTTTCAGGGACAAAATACGTGAAAGATGTAAACTGCATTTGTGGGGAGAAGATGGGGAGAAGGGAAGGATTTACCATTAGTCATGGTTTTTTTTTTTTTTATTGTGGCATTTAAGCGCTTCGATTTGTTTGTTTTTAACAAGATTAGCGCTATATAATTCCATCATTTATTATAATTATTATTAGTATCATTCTTCTTCTTATTTTCTTTTTTCTTCTTCTTATTCTTCTTCTTTTTTCTTTTCTTCTTCTTCGTTTTCTTCTTCTTCTTCTTTAAAAGCATTCTTTTTCTGCGGTACCAAGTTTGTCACTGGATCAGATTTTTGTCTGAACCATCGTTACTGTTGGATATTGTGTTAGGATTGATAAGAAGTCCGATAATTCAGTTTTTTGGGGTGATAGTATTGTTAAAGTTAGTTTTTATTCAGTACTGTTATCTGACACTTTTCTGTCATTGTTTGCATTCTCTTGTTTAGATTACTTTTTCCGTCTAAAATCACTAAATGTGAATAGACGTTAAACTGAAGATTAGATAGGAAGGAAAGTACGTTGGTCGAATTGAAGGAAAGCAAAAGGGAAAGAAGAAGAAACAACCTTTTAAAAAAATCCCCCCCAAAAAAACAACAACAACACACCCCACTTTCTAATCTAACTGCAACCAATCCCCCACAAAAAAACCCCAAACCAAAAATAAAAAAACACCAAACAAAACGAACACATGAAAAGGAAAAAAAAGAAGAAAAAAAAAATAAGACCACAAAACGGGGAGAAAATCAAAAAAGGGAAAAAAGGAATAAGAAGAAAAAACCAACACCTCCCCCCCCCCCCCCCCAAATATCCAATCACTTTGAGTGCTTATTTATTATCTTCGAAAATGAAAGTATAGAAATTAAATGAATAGATTGATGACAGATTAGAGGATAGATTAGATAGACAGACAGAAAAGCCAGACAGACAGACCAGACAAATAGATAGTAGATAGATAGAAAGAAAGAAAAGAAGGAAAGAAGATAGATAGACTGGACAGATTGATGATACACAGACAGTAGATAGATTGACAGACAGTTAGATAGAAATCTACATAGATAGAAGATAGAATAAGATAGATGGAAGTGGATTTAATTAAGTAAATGGAATGAATTAATAATCGATAATTACATAAACATTAAATAAACAAAACAAATAAAACGAATGAATAAATAAAATCATCAACCCATTAAATAAAATATTTTTTTAAAAAAATCTCCTTCCACCCAACGTCAACACCACACAAAGAAACCCTCCACACAACAAAACACTCACCCAACAACAAACAACCCCCGCCCCCTCCCCTCAAACAACTCCCGCCCCCCCCCCTACCCCAACCCCACCACCCTAATTCCAAAAAATCATCAAAGACCACGCTTGGTTTACTACCATACCACCACCACACCCAAGCAAAACAAGCAACAACACCAAAACAACCCAATAAGCAACAAACAACCAGGGCCCACAGTGGGGGAGGATAGCCTAGTGGTCAGATCATTGCACTGGCAATCTGACGACGGGTTCGATTCCCGTTCATGGGGGATCTATTCCCTGGAGTTAACATCAGTGCAGACTCCACTCTCCCAAATAGTTCTTCGGATGGAGACTCAGTACCGAGGGCCCCTGTGTGCGAACGCAAGAAGAAACATCTTGCGCATACTCTTAAACTCCTGTTTCGCTTTTCGTAAGAGTAAGCCATTGTTGTGCCGGGTGGGAACAGATGACAGGATCTTATACGACCGTCAGTCTTTATTAAGTTCCATTTATTATTATTAGTTTATTTATTATTATTATGATGATGATGACAGAAATTTTAAAATAAAACCGCATACACGCGGGGACTGTGATGTAAAAAAAAAAAGCTCATTAGTGCTTATTCCATTATCTCGATATTATAAAAGAATAAAATAGAAATAAATAAATAACAAACAAACCTTCTTCAATCCAGCCACCATCTTATCCTACAATACCGCTAGTAGTATAGTAGGAAGGCATCCCGTTCAGTCTTCGTGAAAGACTATGGAGTTGCGCTCTAGGTGAAACCCCCCATAGAAAAAACCCCCCTTAATCCAGAGTGCATAAGCCTGGGTAAAGTCAGTATGGAAGGACAAGCTGTTTACCCATGCAGCAGACCCCAACACTATTCCCCCCTTTTCCCCCTACCCTTCCCCCATCCCTCACACCCTCTCCACGTCGCTGGGAATTGGTTCTATTTGATAAGGCATCGCCCCGCGATACACATGGTTCCAGTGCCGTCGCAGGAAGGGTTGCCAGAACGATGCATGTATTACAGCTCTGAAGATCCGCCGAACGAACCGAGCTCCGAGTGGTGTTCCTAAAACACGACACCGAGTGTGCTCATGCTGGGTTTTGTTCGTTTGTTTTACTTTTGTCATCCGCTCTACCTGCACACGATGGCCTTACTCTTCCGAAAGGTGGTACAGGTTTTTTTTAACGCGCGTTGGGCAAGATGTTTTCTACATTGGGTTCGCACTCGGGGGCCTTCGGTTTTATTAGTCTGATCATAGCACGTTTTATGAAGAGCCCCTACTACTACTACTACTATTACTTTACTTACTATACTACTACTATACTACTACTGCTAACTTTTACTACTACTACTACTACTATACTAATACTGCTGCTTGCTGCTACTACTACTACTATTTCTAACAACTTACTACTGTTGCTTGCTGCTGCTGCTGCTGCTGCTGCTGCTGCTGCTGTGCTGCTACTATACTTACTACTACTACTTACTATGCTGCTGCTGCTTCTGCTACTACTACTACTACTATACTACTGTTGATGCGCTGCTGCCTCTTGCTGCTTGCTGTGTGCTTGCTTGCTGCTGCTTTGCTACTACTACTACTACTGCTGCTGCTGCTGCTGCTGCTTGTGCTACTTACGTCTACTGCTGCTACTACTACTACTGTACTGTATTATACAACAACAACACCAATCAATCAAAACTACTACTACTACTACTACTATACTTACACTTACTTCACTACTACTACTATACTACTACTACTGCTTGATGCTGCTGCTGTGCTGCTACTACTTCTTCTTCTTGAGTGCTTTGATTTGTTGCTTTACAAGATTTTCAGCGCTTTATAAATTCCATACAATTTATTATTACTTACCCCTTTGGAACCCAGATTTTTTTGCAGTATGACAAAGAAGAAACTATTGGACTCCAAGTACACCTTAAGAGATCCTGCCTTTGCAGCACAGCACAGCACAGCACAGCACAGCCAGCTCAGCACAGCGCAGCGCAGCACAGCACCAGCCAGCTCTGCAACAGCGCAGCACAGCACAGCACAGCACAGATCGCCAGTTTCTTAAAAACGCAGCAAAGGAGGGGGGACAGAAATAGTTGGTGGTTACAGTGATAGCGTCATATTGAGCTCGTGATCTGCTGGACCCGCGGTTGCAATCTCGGTTCAAGAGGTAATTTTCCTTCAGGTGGTTAACAATCCTGTGCCAGACTCCATTCTCCCCCAAAAGTTCTTCGGGATATAAAACAAAGTCCCGTGTGTGTATTCACGCAGAACATCTTGCGCACATGTTCAAACCTTCGCTTTTCTGAAGAGTAGGGCCATTTGGGCCGGTGGTAGTGAAACAGATGACAAAAATTATAAAAATGCATTACACACGGGGTTTAAAAAATCCATGTGTAAAGGTGTTCCACATCTCTATGGTCGTAAGGGAGGGTAAGCGTCAGAGACCTAACTTCTCCAGGAGTAGCATATTGAGGGGGGCGACGCCCATTTTACCTCTCCTCGCTAAAGAGGCAGGCACTCATTTACAGCTGGACTGTATGATGTCAAGCGCAGGGAAACGGTCACCCCATCCAAAAGTGATTGGATAACCACGTTCGGATGCTGCTTAACTTAGCTGGGGGGGAAAAAGTGAGTGACTCTGACCATGAGCTGTTCCGCCTCCCTGTTAATAACAGCTATAGCTATATATCCATGGAAGTAAGCATCAAGAGACCTTCCATTTTATTGATCCACCCTTATTGTTTTTCTTCTTCGCAATTCTTCTTCTTCTTCTTCTTCTCTTTCTTTTTTTCTTCTTCTTATTTCTTCTTCTTCTTCTTATTCTTCTTCTTCTTCTCTCTCCTCCTCCTCCTCCTTCTTGCAGGCCTTATTCAGCACACACAGCCACAGCACAGCCACAGCACGGCACACTAAACTAAAGCTTGTAGGCCCTAATACCCTTGGAGAAGGAGGAAACATCCTAGAGATCGGTCCTATGTTATCTTCCTACTCCTCTTACTTCTTCTTGGTCTTCTTTTCTTCGTCTTTCTTCTAGAGTCTGATTCAGCAAATCCGAGTGGCGGGACTTTCCTTTTTCTACGGGTGTTTTTGCCATGGTTAACTTTGCTTCTAAGTACGACCCTTAGACCCCCCCCCCCCCCCCACCACCATCCCCTACCCATCTACCTGACAAAGTGAAGAGGGTGGGATGGGTGAAGTAGGGGGAGGGGTGAGATGGAGAGTTGGGGTGGTCTGGCTTGCAAGACTTTGATATGACCACCAACCTCCCCCACCCCACTCCTCCAATACCACCCCTCCAGTTTTCTAGCACCACTTCTGTCATGTACCCTCTGCCCCCCCCCCCCTCCACTCTCTTCTATCTACCCTCAACCCTTTTTTTCTCTTTCAGGGGGGTGGGTGGTAGAGTGGGGGGGGGGGGGGTAGCGGGGGGGTAGGGGGGGGGGGGGGGTGGGTTGGGTTTATTAGTAGAGAGGGGGGGGGGAGACTCTAAAGCAGAGAGGTTGTACTCGTGTGTGCAAGTGTCGTCTGTTGTTTTCCAGTGTATGTATGTATGTATATCTATCTATCTATCTATCTATCTATCTATCTATCTATCTATCTATCTATCTATCTATCTATCTATCTATCTATCTATCTATCTTTCTATCTATATATATCTATTTATATCTTCAATTTATATATCTATCTATACTATATCTATCTATATCTAATATCCTTTATATCTATCTATCTATCTATCTAATCGCGTATATAAATTCCGTTACATTAAAAATAGGTAAAGGTTATGGACAAGTCCCATAACCTATAAAGGCGTTGAGGTGAGCGAGGCGTCAGGACCTCAACTTCTCTTGGGCCAGCATATGGAGTTGGGCGGCGCCATCTCCTTCTCCCTCGCTCCCTGCTTTACCCTTTCCCTGACCCTAAGAGGGCGGTACCCCATTTACAGCTGGGGGAACTGGGGGAACTTGTATGAAGCCTCAAGGCGCGTCAAACGGCACCCATCCAACTGGTAACACGCTCGACGTGCTTAAACTTGGGATCGGGGGGAAGGGGGAAAGCGGGGTTGCTCCGACCACTGGAGTTAATTTCTCCGATATTATATTTGTTGTTTGTGTATTGTTTGAGTATATACCATTCACGTGCAGGTTACTGGTTGTTTAGATTTTGTTTTTTCATCTCTTACATAATCAGCATCATGTCTCTGCATCAGCTTCATCAGTATTCAAGTGAGGTGGTGTGGAGGATTGATGATTTTATACTGGACAACAAAGACGTGGGGCTCTCTCCAAGAACAATAATGCTAGAATCAGGGCTGGGGAAGAAGTAAAGAGATGGCGAGGCAGCGAAGTATTAGGAATAGTAGAGTTAATGGGGATGAGTCTAATATCTCTGTTATGGGACGGGGGTTGGAGGAATAGAGCGTGATCCACATAACCCAGGCCCATGTGCTGGGCGGGATCAAGCGGCTATAGTGGGTTTTGCTCAAGTTGGGTTTAACGGGTGGGGGGGGGCTTAGGTGTTGGGGTTTATGGTGGGTGGGTGTTAATAATAGGCGTAGGGCATTGACTTGTATGGGGGGCGTATTTTGACAGGGGAATTAAATTGTTGGTGGGGGATATGGAGGTCTGCGAGGCTGAGAGAGAGAGGGAGATGGATGGAGGCGGTAGGGCTTTGGATGGGGAGATGAACGGGAGAGGTAGCACGTGCAGGCAGATAGAGAGATTGTGATGGGAGGATTGACAGGGGGCGGGATTCCTGATGCAGAGGAGAAGGAAGGGATGGAGGGCATGGAGGAGTAGAGGGATTGGGGATGATTAGGAGAGAGATGATGGGGGATTGATTGGCGGATGGAGGATGGAAGAGAGGCGGAGGAGGCATGGGAGGGAGATTGAGGAGGAGATTGAGCGAGATGGCTGAAGCGAGGATGAGTGGGTGATGGGCGGGGAGGGGGACGCGGGAGAGGACTCGGAGGATTTGAGAGAGGGAGGGATGAGGGGAGGGGCCGGTATTTGCGATGGGATGGAGAGAGATGGTAGATTCGAGAGGGGGGAGAAGGTGATTGGGAGATGAGCGAGAGCGATGAGTTGTGAGGAGGGAGGAGAGGGATATCGACTGCTGGGCGGGGGGAGATTTGAAATGAGGCGGGGCTGAGAGATGAGGAGACAGAGGGGATGGGAGAGGCGATGACGGGAGAGAGAGATTTGTGCGTTTTAGAGGGGGATAGAGGAGGTTGAGAGACGATTGAGGGAGGCTGAGAGGAGATTTGAGGGAGAGGACGAGGGATGGATGGGGAGGGAGGAGAACGGGATGTAAGAAGACACGGGGATGGATTGAAGAGCTTTATTTGGAGATGGATTGGAGGGAGGGATGGCGGATTGGGGGCGGGGGGATGGGGGAGAGTGATCGATGAAGAGGGGGGACACGGCGGAGGGATTAAGGAGGGGATGAGGGGGCAGCTGCGGAGGGATTGATGATTGGATGGAGAGGCGAGAGGAGGTGGGGAGGCGCTGGGGATTGGGGGCGATGATTTGGAGGGGGAGACGATTGCATAGGGAGATTGAGAGGGAGAGGAGGAGGGATTGATTGAGGATTGGGAGAGATGAGAGGATTGATGTAGGGAATGAAAGGAAGATGGGCTCGAGGGAAGGGCGGGCGGGGGGCGAGGATGGGATGAGTAGAGAGGGATGCAGGGATGGAGAGGATTGCGGAGTGAGCGATCGGGATGGAGGGAGGCGAGGATGAAGGGAGGGAGGGAGGATTAGAGGAGAGAGGGTGGGATGGAGATTGGGGACTAAAGAGATTGAGCGGGAGTGGAGGAGTCATGAGGCTTAGGAGAGGGGATTGAGAGCTGAAGTTAGGGAGAGGGAGATCGTGGGCGAGTATGCAGAGGATGATTGCAGAGGGATGGATATGGGGAGATTTAGATGGCTGGGGAGTGGGGAAGCGATGGGATGAGGCTGGAGATGGGGGGAGGAGAGAGGGGATTAGGGAGGGGGATTATTGAGGGCGGGGGGAGGACGGACGCTGAGAATGGAGACTTAGATTAGAGGAGCGGGAAAGGATGTGGGGGATTGCTGGGATTAGAGGGAGAGATGGGAGCAGAATGAAGAGGGCAGGCTGGGAGGAGCGATTGGTAGGCGAGAGGAGGAGGATGGAGGGAGGGGAGAGGGAGGAGGGCGACGGGGGCTTGAGAGGGAGCGGCGGGGATGTGATTCGGAGAGCAGGGAGGCAGAGGGCGAGGGTTTGGATTAGAGGGGAGGGTGAGGGGGGCGGATGGCTGAGGAGGGGAGAATAGCGAACAATGGGAAGGGGGGCAGGCTGGGCGGGGAAGGAGAGGGGAAGGGATAGCTGCGAAGAGGGCAGAGAGGAGAGGGGGGGAAGCTGGATGGCGATTTGATTGAGGAGGATTGGAGGAGGAGATAGATGATTGGAGGGGGAGCGTGGAGCGGATGGGAGGCCATCGGAGGATGGGGATTGGGGGGGGGGATCGCGGGGGAGAGGGCCGCTTAGATTCGCTGGGGGATGGAAGAGAGATTGGATAGTGAGGCATGCATGGAGGCGCGGGGCTAAGGGCGAGAGATGGAAAGAGGATGCGGAGAGGAGGGGCGGGAGATGGAGAGAGGGAGAGGTGAGGAGGAGGGAGGGGCGGGGCAGGAGCTTGTAGGATGAGAGAGAGGGGGAGGAGTCACGACGGGCGATGGGACAGAGGGCTTTGGCTGGGACTGCTAGACCAGGATTGCGGGGGATGCGGGCGAGAGTGATGGCGGATGCTTGGGCGCGGGGAAATAATCGAGGGAGGGCCGATCGAGGAGGGCGGGCGGGGCGGGCGGTGGCTGGGAAGAAGAGAGAGGGGGCATTGAGGAGATGAGGGGGAGGGAGAGGCTGGATGATGGGATGGGGGGGGCGGGGAGAGCGAGGAGGGGGGGGAGAGGGGATGGAGAACGGGATTGGATGGAGAGCAGCTTTGATGGAGCGTAGATGAGAGTACGGAATGGGGAGAATGGTAGGGGGGCGAGCGGAGAGGAAGGGAGAGATGGATTGGGGAGGAGGGAGTGAGGATTGGGAGGGAGGAGGAGGAGACATGAGGGAGGGGGGGGAGACGGGGGGATAAGCTGAGCTTGAGGCCGGGGGATGGGGGGATGGAGCATGCCGGGGAGGACTGGAGGGATAGAGGAACTGGATGGACGGGAGATTGATTGGGCAGCGATTGCGTTGAGGCGGGGAGACATAGATGAGGGTACGGGCCGGCGCATGAGGGGAGGGGGGGGCAATGTGGCAGCGGGAGGCGGGGGAGGCTTGAGAGAGACGGATGAATGGAGGTGATGCGAGCGCGAGGAGCGAGGAAGGAGCTGGGATAGGCAGGGGAGGAGAGATGGGGATGAGAGGGCATGGAGGATGTGGAGATGAGCTGCGATGATATATGATCAGGCGGAGACGGGGATTGAAAGACGGCTTGGGGCAGGAGGAGAGAGCGGAGGCGAGGAAGAGAGGCGATGGCGATTTAGGGGGATTGAGGCGCTGCTGGGAGGATGGCGGGTAGTGGGCTGATGACGGAGGGAGCGCATGAGCGGACGCTTAGGGCGCCGCGGTACGGACTCGGCCTAAGGCGTATATTCTGTTTCATCATCTTTCTCTCTTCTCTCTCTTCTCCTTCTTCTTCTCTTCTCTCTCTTTTCTCACTCATCCACAATCGTCTTTTCTCTGTCTCTTCTCACTTTCATCCATCTCAATCATTTTTTCCCCACTCTCCCCATCTTCTCATTCTTCTCATTTTCTTCGTCTTCTTTCTCTTTCTCTCTTCTCTTTCTAATCTTCCCAATTCTCTCCTTTTCTTGTCCATTTCTTTTCTTTTATTCTTTACTCCATCTCTTGTCTCTGATTTCATCAATTCATCTCCCATTCAACTCCTCTCTCTATTCCTGTTTCATTTTCTTTCTCATTCTCTCTTCTTCCGCTTTTCTCTTTTCCCCTCAATTTGGGTTCGTCAGCATTCTTCATCATTTTCCAACAACTGGAGTCTCTCATCACATCTCCTCATCCTCCTCTTCTCCATCTCCAATTCAACCCAGGAGGGCACCCGCGTTTGTGGGAAAAAAAAAAACCCACAAATCAACCACACATAAAAATTAAAAAAACAACCCAAAACACACAACACAAAGAAACCCCCCCCCCCCCCCCCCCCCCCCCCCCCCCCCCCCCCCCCCACCACCCCCCCCCCCCCCCCCCCCCCCCCCCCCCCCCCCCCCCCCCCCCTCCCCCCCCCCCCCCACCCCCCCCCCCCCCCCCCCCAATTCCCCTCGCACCCCCCCCCCCCCCCCCCCCCCTCAAAAAACAAAAATGCAAAAATATACCAAACAAAACAACACCACCCCCACCCAAAAAAAAATCAACCAAAAAAACCGTCCAACTACATTTTACCTCGCCGTGTTCCTCATTACTGACATGGGGTGGTAGGGACAGCAGGCGGACCGGAAAAATAATTTCAGCGAACGCACGCTGCGCAGAGCGATAAAATATATATATCTCTCTCTCTCCCTCTCTCTCTCTCTTCTCTTCCTCTCTCTCTCTCTCTCTCATTATATATATATATTATATTTATATATATCCTAGTCAGGCATCAGACTACTCTTAAAAATTAATGCCGGAACTGCAAAAAAACCCCACCCAACAAGGTTACCATCAGATTCTGTCCAGACAAATCAACCCGGATGCTGTCTAATACTCAACCCTGTTTTTCGGTTCCATAAAATCATACATTGCATCCTCGTTCCTTCTCCCTTGCGGCAAAGAAAACCAGACTGGCGAGCACATCCTTCAAAGATGCACACGCTATACAGCGGCCTGAGGAAGAAGATTGTGTGGCTGACTACAGAGATAACCCTGCAAACCAAGCTGTACGGCCCACGAGAGGAGCTGGAAAGGACATGTATGCCATTTTTTCTTCCAAACAATTCTGACGGTGTGAAAAAGGAAACGGAGAGCGAAGAGAAGAAGAAGAGAAGAGAAGAAAGAAGAAGAAGAAGAAGAAGAATAGGATAAAGGAAGATGTAACAGAAAAAAGAAGAAGAGAAGAGAATGATAAATTCAGAAGATATAGGGTTAGGTTGGGGATTATTGCTTGATCAGACAAGGTAAAAACCATTATTTAGAGACACAGTCTTTGAGACTTAAAGACTCTTCCTCTCTTTCTCTTTCTCTCTCTCTCCTTCTCTCGCTTTCTCTCTCTCTCTCTCTCTCTCGTCTCTCCTCTCTCCTCTCTATCTCTCTCTTCATGGGGGAAAGGGATAGGCCTAGTGGTTAGACAATTGCATTGCAATCTGACGACCCTGGGTTGATTTCCGTTTCCAGGCGAGATATTTTTTCCCCTGGAAGTTAACATCAGTTGCCGACTTCCAACTCTCCCCAAAAAGTCTTCGGATGAGACTATATAAAACGAGGGGGGGGGGGGGTCCCGTGTTGCGAACGCACGCGGAACATCTTGCGCACGCGTTAAATCCTGTTCGGCTTTTCGTAAAAGAGTAGGCCAATTTATTGTTGTGCGTGGGAACAGATGACAGAATTAAAAAAAAAACCGCATACAACGGGGACTGGATATGTAAAAAAAAGCACAAAAAGTGCTTATTCCATTATCCTCGATATAAAATGAATGAAATAAATGAATAAATCTCTCTCTCTCTCTCTCCTCTCTATATATATATATATATATATATGCATGTATGGACTTTGGTGAACAAGTTCTTCAGGGAGGCTTGCTATAATGATTCTCCATGGGGTTCATCATTAATGCAAGGGACAAACAGAGATGTACAAATAATATTAATAAGTTAGAATTATGCAAACTCGAACATGGACGCACAGACACAAGACACAGACACAGACAGACAATAGAGACAGACAGACAGACAGAAACACACACACTCTTTCTCTCTCTCTCACACACACACCTATCTCTCTTACTCACTCACTCACACACACACACCCCACACTCTCTCTCACTTCACCACACACCCCACTCCTCTCTATCACAATCCATCACACACACTATCTCTCACTACACACACACACCCCCCTCTCTTCTCATCACAATCACTCACACACACTCTCTCTCACTCACACACACATCACTACCCTCTCACTCATCACACACCACACACACTCTCTCTCACTCACACTACACACACTACACACACACACACACACAACACACACACACACACACCACACACACACACACACACACACACACACACTCTTTACTTCCTCTACACCAGTAGCGACAACACACAACAGTACAAGTACAACACACACACACCCCCACACTTACCCTCCCATTATATACATACATACTTCTGTTGCCATCATCACCCTCACCATTTATCCTTCCCCTCCCCCTCCTCATCCCCTCTACATTTTCACCCACCACTCTTACCACGCCCCCATCCCACCCCCCCCTCCCAACCAAAACCCACCCTCACTATTAAATTGTTTCTTAATTAAACCTGAAACTTTTATTTTCTACGAGAAAATAATTTATATATAATATATATATATATATATATATATATATATTTATATATATATATATATATAATATATATAATATATATATATATATATACCAACAAAGTGAAAGGCATAAACAACAGATAATAAAGTTCCCAATATTTCGGCTTTCGCCTTCCTCAGGGGGGGTTATATAATTATTTAATATATATATATATATTTATATATATATATATATATATATATATATATATATATATATATAGAGAGAGAGAGGAGAGAGGAGAGAGAGAGATACAACAATATATATATATATATATATATATATTATTATATTAATTATAAGAGTGGAGAGAGAGATGAGAGATGAGAGAGAGAGAGAGAGAACTTCATTTTCAAAATAATATGAAACGGAAGAAAATTTCCGCGCAGATATCAAATTATATATATATATATATATATATATATATATATATATATATATATATATATATATATATATATATATATATATAGATATTATATTATAGATATATATATATATAGATATATAATATCTTGTTTACGTCATGTGTCCTTTTAATGTAAATTGTAAATGAGTCTCTGTCTGTCTGTTTGTCTGTCTGTCTGACTGACTGTCTGACTGTCTCTCTCTGTCTCTGTTTTCTGTCTGCCTCTCTCGCTCTCTCTCTTCTAGCTCTGTCTGTCTGTCTGTATGTATGTCTGTCTGTATCTCTCTCTCTCTCTCTCTCTTCTCTCTCTCTCTCTCTCTCTCTCTCTGAGACGTTGTCTCTCTCTCTCTCTCTCTCTCTCTCTGTCTCTCTCTCTCTCTCTCTCTCTCTCTCTCTCTCTCTCTTCTTTCTGTGTTCATTACGTCGTAGACATCTTTTCTGCATTACGCTCTTGCCTTAAAAAGGAACGGCTAAATCGTTTTCGCCGCTGTTTTAGTTTTGCCGTATTCAATTTCGGCGTGATTTCGCCCCCGTAAAAAGTGGGTGGTACCATTTATTTCTTCCTGTGGTTTTCTGGAAGGAAAATGATAATTATGGGAGTGAAAAAAAAAAGAGAATAAATAACAGGGGGTGGGTGGGGTGGGGCGGAGAGAAGAAGGAAGAAAACTGCAGTGGATTAAATTGCACTGGTAATATATTACTTTGATAATCATATCGTATGCATTTGCGTGCGCGCACATTGGCGCGCGCGTTTGTGTGTGTGTGTGTGTGTTTTGTGTGTTGTGTGTTGTGTGTTGTGTGTAGTGTGTAGAGGTGTGTGTGTGTGTGTGTGTGTGTTGTGTGTGTGTGCATGTGTGTGTTACGATAGTTGCAACACAAATGTGAATGAATACAAAATAGCAGCAAAATTAGAGACATACACTTAGCTCTATTTATGACTTAAACGTAGCTTTCATCTCTCTCTCTCTCTCTCTCTCTCTCTCTCTCTCTCTCTCTCTCTCTCTCTCTCTCTCTCTCTCTCTCTCTCTCGTATGTGTGTGTGTGTGTGTGTGTGTGTGTGTGTGTGTGTGTGTGTGTGTGCGCGCGCACATATTTGTGTGTGTAGTTGCATTTACGCTAAGACTGCCAACTTACTTAATTTTGTTTGTACATGTTGATAATGAAATAACAACAACAACAACAACTCCATTACAATCTAAGCCAATGCAAATCAAGCACAGAAAAAACCCACCAACAACAACCTCAGCATATTATACATTTCAGTTGTATGTCCTACAGAAAATTAAAGAAGAAACACACAATCTGTTCAAGTTAGATAATATTGATCAAGTTGTGTTTGATCCTAGATAGATGGCTTGATGAATAAAAGCAAACGCATTGCTTATTCAATGTACCATCTGGAAATAGAAATTTGACTTGACTTGACTTGATTTGACTTCAAGCTATCACACCACATAACCTAACGCAAGCTTGAAGTAAGTAAAGTAAACTTTTTTATTATTATTTTTTTTATATCGAGGATAATGGAATAAGCACGCATGTGCTTTTTTTTTTTACATCCAGTCCCCGTGTGTATGAGGTTGTGTAAATTTTGTCATCTGTTTCCACGGGCACACAATGGCCTACTCTTCCGAAAAGCGGAACAGGATTTAACGTGTGCGCAAGAGACTCTTGATGAACCTTTTTTTTATATAACGAAAACAACAAAAGAAGGAAATGTCATTATTAGACCAGATACAGTTATCAGATAAAAAGAATGTGCTATGTACAAGAAAAAAAAACCAAAACACGTTATGAAAGACAATGGAGAGAGAGATATACCAAGAATTCTTATCTAATCCCAACTATTATTACTGATTTTATTACCTATACAATGGACTAGTCTCTGCCCGTAAAAAACGTTATGAAAATCCTCTGAAGTCGGAGTATGGCTGCCTATATTATGGCGAAGTACTTTAAAAAAACAACAACAGTCACCACACGCAAACTTCTCATTCAGTGCGCACTTTCAATCTCACAGTGATTCCCAGGTGGGATGAGTGCTGTTCCGGGTTCAATCTCGCTCAAGAGGATTTTTTTTCCTCTGGAGTTAACATCATTGCCGACTCCACTTCCCCTAAATAAAAAAGTCCTTCGGATGAGACTATAAACCGAGGTCCCGTGTGCGAACGCACGCAGAACATCTTGAAAAACCCGTTGCGCTTTTCGAAAGAGTAGACCATTGTGTGCCGGTGGAAACGGATGACAAAATTGACACAACTGCATACACACGGGGACTAGATGCAAAAAACACACTTAAGTGCTTATTCCATTATTCTTGAAATAAAAGAATAAACAAAAATAAAACACACTAACACACACAAACACATAAACGCACACACACAAACACAACACACTGACATACACACACATACCCCCCCCACACACACACACACACACACAAACACACACCTAACACTCACACACACACAACTACTACAAACACACTAAACACATAACAGCATACCCACACCACCCCCACACACCACACTCACACTAACACACAACACACACATATCCACACACACACTCACACACACACACTAACACCACACACTAACACCACCACAACACAAAACTAAACCACACATACACTAACACACACTAACACACCCTACACACCACACACACACCCACACACCCACACACACACGCACAACACAGAAAAGGTACTCACCCTTCTCCATACCCTCCTCCTCCAGCCCGCAATGGGAGGAGGAGGGCAGGGCAGAGGGAGGAAGGGGGGTGGTGGGGTCGGGGGAGAGGAGGGAGGGGTCCCCGCCGTAATCTTTCGGGGAAGGGAGAGAACCGGGACCCCCCGAATGCAGCACACCGAGAGCCTGGCCCAGCCCGTGGCCGGCAGAGCTGTAGGCCACGCCGCCGCCGTGAGGATGCCCGTAAGAGGAGACCCCGCACTGTAAGAAGTTAGCCGGTGATCCGTACACACAGGCCGGGTTTCCAGACAGCCCAGCCATCATCCCCGCTGAGTGGATGGTGGTGGGGGAGGAGGAGGAGGAGAGGGACGGGGAGGGTTGGAGGTGGGTGAGGGAGGAAGGGTCACCGTTGTAGTGGTGGCGTGGGGGTGGGGGAGGTGGGGGAGGGTGGTGGGGGTGACATGTCGGAAGGGGAGGGGTAGGTGAGGGGGGACATGTAGTGGAGGGAGGTGTGGTAGTCCAGTGCACCCCCACACCCTCCTTGCTGTTCTGTGAGACTGAGGATGTCGCGGACAGAGAATGGGGTGGCGCTGGAGAAATTGGTGGCGCCGCCTCCTACCCCTCCTCCTCCTCCTCCTCCCCCGCTGCTGTAGTTGCTATACATGGTGGTGGTTGGTAGTAGTGGTGGTAGTGGAAGTATTGATACCAGAGTTCAGGGTTCAGAAGGGGATGAGTGATGTCCTCTTTCTTCCCCCCGCTTTCAAAAAAAGCGAGGTGGTTAGGTCAGTCACCAAACTGTCCACTGGCTACCGCTAGGGTCATTCTCAGCTCTTTAAGAGACTGCCGGACACACGCTTAGTGGGTGGGGTGGTGGTGGTGGTGGTGGGGGGTGGGGGGTGGGGGGGGGGCACACTATGTCCGCGAAAGGGATGGACTCTGGCTTGAATGACCCTCGAGGTTTCGTTGTTAATGGTGTTGTTTCTTGAGTGTGTGTGTCCTGTCCAGGTCTTGGCTCTTGTTGTTCACTTCGATCCGGGTTGAGGATGGATGGATGGATGGATGGATGGATGAATGGATGGATTCTTCGCCTCCCCCTTCTGTAAAAGCAAAAAAAGATCAATGATGGTTGATTGATATTGTTGATTTAGTTGTCCTTGGTGTTCATTTTGATGTAGGTTTTGTGGGGGTGGTTGTTGTTGTTTTTTTTACAGACAGTGGAAGAATTCTCTCTTCTTTAAGAAGAAAAGTATTTTTTTGTTTTTTGGATTGTCCAGGTCAAAAGAATCTAATCTGGGATTGTGGTACTACCACTACTACTGCTGCTGCTGCTGCTGCTGCTGCTGCTGCTGCTACTACTACTACTACTACTACTACTACTACTACTGCTGCTGCTGCTGCTGCTGCTGCTGCTGCTGCTGCTGCTACTACTACTACTGCTACTACTACTACTACTACTACTACTACTGCTGCTGCTGCTACTACTACTACTACTACTACTACTACTGTTGCTGCTATACTACTACTACTACTACTACTACTACTACTACTACTAGCTGCTGTCTCTACTACTACTACTACTACTACTACTACTACTCTACTCTACTACTACTACTACTACTACTACTACTTGCTACTACTACTACTACTACTACTACTACTACTACTACTGCTGCTACTCTACTACTACTACTACTGCTACTACTACTACTACTACTACTACTACTACTACTACTACTGCTGCTGCTTCTCCTACTACTACTACTACTACGAATGTATGAAATTTATGTAGCGCTGAATCTTGTAAAGTAAACAAATCGAAGCGCTTGCATTCAAATCATTCACACGCATGCAACCGCCCACAAATATCAGATAAACAAATATCAAATTTATAAACAAATATCAAATTTATACACGCAACGCACTTAGGTGGGGGCGGTGGAGGTGAAGGCAGCTATTGAAAAGTAGGAACAGATAACAGGGGAAGATCTCAAGTAGAAATTAATGTGCGTTTGAGGCTATATTTGAAATCATCAAATGAAGGCTTTTTGGCGAAGTGGGAGAGGGAGGTTGTTCTATGTGGACGGACCAGAAACAGAGAAAGAGCGACGGCCAACAGTGGTTTGTTTGAATCTGGGTGATCGAAAGCACGAAGTGTCTGCGGCTGAACGAAGGGAACGGGATGGAGTGTACAGGTGAAGACAGTTATAGAGATAAGAAGGTGCAGATTTGTGGAGACATTGGAAACTATATTTACAAGAATGTGGTCTCTGAAGGAAGATAGATATAGAAGAACTGGGTGTATAAGGTAAATAAATGCATAAGAATTGGGCGCATAGGGGGGATAAATCCATAAGAATTGGGCGCATAGGTGGAATAAATTCCTAAGAAGTATGCGCACAGGAGAAATAAATCCACAAGAATTAGGTGCGTGAGGGGGAACAAATTCACAAGAATGGGGGCGTATTTTGGGGAAATAAATACACAAGAATATGGGGGTGTCTTTTAGGGAAATAAATCTACAAGAATTGGTGGTGGTGGTGGGGGGGGGGGGGGGGGGGCGTCCTTTGGGAAATAAATACACAAGTATGGGGCATGTAGGACAAAAATTGTGTTTTGAAAAAAAGCAAAACCAACCAACCAAGCGAAACACATCAGCAGCAGCAGCAGCAGCAGCAGCATGAACAGCAACAAAGTTACGTCGCAGTTTCGGCAATATATATATAATATATATATATATATATATATCATTATATATCTATCTATATATTATATATATTTGTGTGTGTGTGTGTGTATCTGTCAATCTCTTTGTCAATCTCTATCTATCTATCTATCTATCTATCTATCTATCTATCTATCTATCGATCTATATACAGAGACAGAGAGAGAGAGACAGTAAGACAGAGACAGAGTAAACATTCATAAGCACATAGATACCTAAACAACCACATAAACTAAAAATACCCGACTACTACTACTACTACTACTACTACTACTACTACTACTACTACTAACAACAACAACAACAACAACAACAACAACACTATAAAAAGCAAACAAACCAAAAGAAAAGGGTTTAACACAAAGTAAAACACAGATATTAAGAAAGAACACACTACTACTAAAAAAAAGATTAAAACAAGAAGAAGATAAAACTACCACCCCCACCACCCACACCACATCACTACACAGATAAAGGAGTCCCAAAACCTATAAGGTCGTAGGAGAGCAAGGCATCAGAGACCTCAACTTCTCTAGGGGCCAGCATATTGAGAGCGGCGCCCATCTCCTCTCCCTCGCTGCTTTACCTTCCCTGACCCTAAAAGAGGGCAGGTACCCATTTACAGCTGGGTGAACTGGGGGAACTGTACTGAAGCCAAGGCGCGCAAACGGTCACCCATCCAAGTGGTAACCACGCTCGACGCTGCTTAACCTTGGCTGGGGAAAAGCGAGTGCTCTGACCACCGAGCTATCCCGTCCCCGACACACAGACAATTGTGTATGGGAGAACACAGAGAGCGATTCATGAACAGTCCATGAACAGTCCATGCAACACATTCCGGATGACGAGGGCCTACTGTCAGCTGTCTGCTTCTTCCTATACACACACACACATACATACACACATACTGTATACATACATACATATACAGAAACATATATACACACACATACATACTCACATACTGTATACATACACACATATACACAAACATATAGATAGATACATACATACGTACATACGTATATATACGTACGCACGTACGTGCATACATACATACATACATACAAACATATACACATACACCCATGCATACATACATGCACATACACACATACCTACATACATAAAGACAGACAGACAGACACACACACAGACACACACATACATACACACAGACACACCTACACAC
>CM054139.1:4512282-4524782 GCA_028751875.1 Rapana venosa | reverse complement strand
TATATTAATGTTAAATATAATAAAAATATATATATAAGATGTTTATTTGCAGTACCAGTAACATAACCAAATCGTTGAATAGAAATACCTTTTTTTTTTAATCCGCAAAAGTGATGAAAGGAACACTTGTGTCCACTGAATAAAAACTACACCTGCACCGACATCAAATCAATCAGCCGACCCAGAGTAGAGAAGGACGACTACCACCATCTCAAAAAAGAAGACCAAGTCATCATTCTAAGACTTCGCACTGGGCAAACAGGCTAAATCACCACATGTCCACAAAGCTGAAACTCGTTCCTTCTCCCCTGTGGTAAAGAAAACCAGACTGGCGAGCACATCCTTCAGAGGTGCACGCTATACAGCGACCTGAGGAAGATTGTGTAGCTGACGGAGATAAATAACCCTGCACACCAAGCTGTACGGCCCACGAGAGGAGCTGGCAAGGACTTGCCATTATTTCTCCCAAACACATCTGACGGCGTAAAAAGCGAACGAGAGAAGACGAGCTGACAACTATATCTACCTCAGCCATATTGTCACCATATTAGAATATTTTTAAAACAGAACAGTGACAATAGTTATATACATCATAGAAAGCTACCACACGATGTGTTTACGAGATGGGTGGCGCTGTGTTGCTCTTGTGGCGACGCGCTCTATCTATCTATCTATCTATCCATCTATCTATCTATCTATCTATCTATCTATCTATCTATCTATCTACGATCTATCTATCTATCTATCTATCTATCTATCTATCTATCTATCTATCTATCTATCTATCCATCTATCTATCTATCTATCTATCTATCTATCTATCTATCTATCTATCTATCTATCTATCTATCCATCTGTCCATCTATCTATCCATCTATCTATCTATCTAACCCGGGGTGAGAGAGAGGGAGAGGGAGAGAGAGAGAGAGAGAGAGAGAGAGAGAGAGAGAGAGAGAGAGAGAGAGAGAGAGAGAGAGAGAGAGAGAGAGAGTGGCCTGATGAATTTCACGCAGAGAAATCTGCCAGGACTTTAAAGTGGTATACAATACAATACAGTACAATACAATACAATACAGTACAATACAGTACAGTACAATACAATACAGTACAATACAATACAATACCGTTGGGATAACAGACAGCTGCTTACATAAGAAACGGTTGAAACAAAGCATGTATGTAATATATGTATACATAACACAACACTTAGGAAAGTTCTGTAAGGCGGTTAAACCAACCATATAATTATATAATAACAAAACGAAGGAGAGAGAGAGAGAGAGAGAGAGAGAGAAGAGAAGAGAGAGAGAGAGAGAGAGAGAAGAGAGAAAGAAAGAGAGAGAGGAGAGAGAGAGAGAAGAGAGAGAGAGGGAGAGAGGAGAGAGAGAGAGAGAGAGGGGAGAGAGAGAGAGAGAGAGATACAGACAGACAGGGTAAGAAATTGGGGGCAAAGACAATCTCAGAAAAAAGATATAAGGAGGGACACAATGTTGGAGACATAGGCATAGAAGCACACACAGGGAGACAGATGTGTATAGTAAGAAAGAGAAAAACACAAAGGAACTAAAAAAAAAGGAAAGCAGAAGAAGAAGAGAAGAAGAATTGGGAAGAAGAAAGAGAAGAAGATGGAGAAAGGAAGGAGGAGGAGGAGGAGAAGAAAAGAAGAAGAAGAAGAAGAAGAAGAAGAAGAAGAAGAAGAGAGAAGAAATGAAGAAGAAACAGACGAAGAAGAAGAACAAAAACAAGAACAAGAACAGGAACAAGAAGAACAAGAAGAAGAAGAATTTCGAAAGAAGAATTGGGAAGAAGAAGAATTTCGAAGATATACTACTACTACTACTACTACTAGTAGTAGTAGTATAGTAGTAGTAGTAGTAGTAGTAGTAGTAGAAGAAGAAGAAGAAGAAGAAGAAGAAGAAGAAGAAGAAGAAGAAGAAGAAGAAGAAGAAGAAGAGTCGTAGTAGAAGAAGAAGAAATGCGAAGAAGGTGAATATGAATTGTAAAGAAGAAAAAGAGGAAGTTAAGAAGAAGAAGATGAAGAAGTACGAAGAAAGAAAGAAAGAAAGAATAAGAATTGTGAGGAAGAAGAATTGAGAAGAAGAAAAAAGGAAGAGGAAAAAGAAGAAGAAGAAGAAGAAGAAGAGAAGAAGAAGAATGTAAAGAAAATAAAGAAGTAAGAAGGAAAAAAGAAAGAAGAAGAAAAAGAAGAAACAGAGGAAGAAGAAGAATGTATAGAAGAAGAGAAGAAGAAGAAGAAGAAGAAGAAGAAGAAAAATGTAGAGAAAATAAGAAGTAAGAAGAAAAAAAAAAAAGAAGAAAAAGAAGAAACAGAGAAGAAGAAGAATGTATAAAGAAGAAGAAGAAGAAGAAGAAGAAGAAATGAAAGAAAATAAGAATAAGAAGAAAGAAGAAGAAGAAGAAATAGAAGAACAGAAGGGAAAAAGAAGAATGTAATAAAGAAGAAGAAGAAGAAGAAGAAGAAGAAGAAGAAGAAGGTGATGATGGTGATGATGATGAATTGTGAAGAAGAAGTGCGAAGAATAAACAAAGTTAAATAAAGAAAGAAAGAAAGAAAGCAAGAAACAAAGAAAGAAAAGAAGAGTAAGAAGAAAGAAGAAGAAGAAGAAGAAGAACTGAGAAGTAAAAAGCAACAAGAAGAAGAAGAATTGCGAAGAAGAATTGTGAAGAAGAAGAAAATGTAAATAAAATGAAGAAGAAGAAAGATGGAAAGAAAGAAAGAAAAAGAAGAAAAATGTAAAGAAGATGAAGAAAGAAAGAAAGAAAGAAGAAAGAAGAAAAAGAAGAAGAAGAAGAAGACGAAGAAGAAGAAGAAGAAGAAGAAGACAAAGAAGAAGAAGAAGAAGAAGAAGAAGAAGAAGAAGAAGACAAAAGAAGAAGAAGAAGAAGAAGAAGAAGAAGAAAAAGACACATCACTTATTGAGCTAAGCCTAAGGTATCAGTGAAATTTCCAAACACACAGGAAAGACACCAAAACCAAACCCCAAAACGCCAAACTAAAACCTTTGGTTCATGAATATATCAACACAAGCCTACGCTAAAGCTACTCTTTCTAGAAGTTCTGCAAGTCCCCTAAAGTTAATTAACATCGTAACAGAACAGAAAATCCATATTCCTGAACGGAGACCAAAAAAACAAGAGGTTGCTTTGCAACATAGAATAACACCAAACTCTTAAACATTGACTGCTACAACCTCTTCATTATATTTTTAAAAAAACAAACCAATAACTGAACAAGATCACACACCTACTTCAAAAATCAAAAGTACAATAATACTCGACACAGCAGTCAATACTTAAAGAGTTCCCAACTCAAGTTTCAAAAACCTAACACTGTAATAGATAGACTAGCAGTAGAGATCGAGAGTTAGAGAGAGAGAGAGCGAGAGAGAGAGAGGAGAGAGAGAGAGAGAGAGAGAGAGAGAGAGAGAGAGAGAGGGAGAGAGAGGGAGAGGAGAGAGAGAGAGAGAGAGAGAGAGAGAGAGAGAGAGAGAAGAGAGGAGAGAGAGAGAGAGACACACACACACGAAGCGAAGAAGAGGATTATGAATATGAAGAGACACAGAAGATGTCCTTGCGGTAAAAGCACTAGGACTCATCCAAAGCCCTAAGAGGAGCAGCCCCAGCGAGTAATCAAGTGGCGATAGATTTGTCAACAGCCGATGATTTCCTCCTCTTCACCAAACTGAGAGTGCTTGATATTTTGGAACCCCTTAGGCCTAACCAAAAAAAAAAAAAAAAAAAATCCCTCCCCCCAAAAAGCGAAACAAGTTACATACACTCTACTTACTGGCGGCACTGTTGATATCAGTCGTGGCTTGATGATGACGATGATTGTCTCCTGTTGAGGAAGTAAGGGGTAGGAGGGGTAAGAGGAGGGGAGGGGGGTAGAGTAGAGAGGCTCCTAGGGTAGATGGTAGCAGCACTTGTAGGGGTAGAAGCAGGAGCAGAAGAAGCAGAGAGAAGGAGCACTTGGAGTCCTGTGGTAGACAGCACTTAGCACCTCTTATCAGAAATGGGTAGCCGAGCTCATTGGCTCGCACAAAGCCTTCGCACCTCTCTGCTGCTATAGGGAATAGGATGGAGGAGGTCTCCTGACTAGCCTACAAGACTGTTTCCACTGATGACACTGGAAGAGGCTGAAGAAACACGCTCTCACCCTCCCTCTCTCTCTCTCTCTCTCTCTCTTTCTCTCTGTCTCTCTCTAACCCACACCCTTTAGGAACAAACTCCGGGTGAAAGTGACAACACTCACTGTCAGTCAACTCACTTTGGTGCTCTGCACAGCTCTGTCTGTCTGTCTGCTTGTCTGTCTGCTTGTCTCTCTTCTTCTTCTTCTTCTTCTTCTCCTCCTCCGACAACAGTTCCAGGAAGATGTGGTAGTAGTAGTAGTAGTAGTAGTGCGACGATGCCAGAAGGGTTGGTTGTTTTTGTTGTTGTTGTCTTTTTTTTTTTTTTTGGTTGTTGTTGGTGGTGGTGGTGGTGTGTGTGGCGGAGTTAGAGGCTACGAGGTTGATGCTGACGACGCGCAAGCTTGGAGGAGTTGAGTTAACCAGCTTCGAGCAAGTACTTGGGGAAAGCGACTGATGTTTATGCCGCTGCCTCACGTCCAATTCTGTAGAGACACCGCCACTGTAGGCCCTAGCCTAAACCTACCGTATACCAGCTGACATACATAGGCGAGTAGGCCTAGCAAAGGGGCTGGACTGTGAGGGCTTGTTTTAGGGGACGGGGGCGGGGTGAGGGCTGGGTGGGGGTTGGGGGGGGGGGGGGGTTGTGGAGGGGGGGGGGGGTGGGGGTAGGAGTGGGCTTTGCGAGGGGGGGGGGAGGAGGAGGCTGCTTGCGTGAGGGAGACTGACAGACATAGACCCTGCCTTGCCACTCCCCGCCCCCTTTCTTTCTCTCTGTCTGTCTTTCACTCTCTGCCCCGCCCACTCTCTCTCTCTTTCTCCTCTCTCTTCTCTCTCCACCTTCTCCCTACTTTTATTAGTGCTGGTACCGGACCAGCACCCACCCCTCCCCCTTCCAACCCCCCTCTCCCCCCTTTCCCTCCCTTCCCTCTCCCCTCTCCACCCCCTCTCCTCCCTTTACAGGCAGTAGACGACTGACTGACAGTTCAACTGAACTTGCTCCTGTTAGTTCTGTGAAAAGGGGGGCGGTGCTATAGACCTAAGCTTTCCCTGCCTCTCTCTCTCTCTATTCTATATACATATACATCATTATATACATTTACCATAGATCTCTGCCTTGGGCCCTGTCCGTTGGTCTGTCTGTCTATCTGTCTCTTTTTGGCTAGCTCCGCCCTTTCCTTTTTTAAAGAGACCAATTGCTGAACATGTTGGAATTGTACTGACTGTGTGCTCTACTACTGCCTGGGGGTGAGTTGGGGAGTTGGGGTGGGGTGGGGATTGGGGTGGGGGTGGTGAGGGGAGGTGGTTACTTTCCCTTCATCTTCCTCTTCTCTCTCTCTCTCTCTCCTCTCTCTCTCTCTCTCTCTCTCTCTCTCTCTCTTCTCTTCCATTCCATCCTCTCTCTGTTTTCCCCCTCTTGCCTATAGCCTATTCCATCAGACCACAAGATCTTAGACCAGAGAAATAATTATCATAAGGGACAAGGGTTTACTACTACTACTACTGATTCTGCTGCTGCTACTACTACTATACTACTACTACTACTACTACTACTACTACTACTACTGCTGCTGCTGCTGCTGCTGCTGCTGCTGCTGCTGCTGCTACTACTACTACTTACTACTGCTACTACTACTACTACTACTACTGCTGCTGCTGCTGCTGATGATTCTGCTACTACTTCTGCTACTACTACTACTTCTGCTACTACTACTACTACTACTACTAACTACTACTACTGCTGATGCTGCTACTACTTCTGCTGCTGCTGCTACTACTACTACTACTATACTACTGCCACCGCCGCCGCCGCTGCTGCTGCTGCTGCTGTTGGTGTTGTTGTTGTTGTTGCTGCTGCTGCTGCTGCTGCTGCTGCTACTGCAGCTACTACTAATAATAATAACCACTACTACTTACTACTACTACTGCCGCTGCTGCTGCTGCTTCTGATGCTGATGCTACTACTTCTACTACTACTACTACTACTACTACTACTACTACTACTACTACTACTACTACTACTACTACTACCACTACTACTAGGGCCTACCACAACTACTACTACTGCTGCTGCTGCTGCTTCTGCTGCTACTACTAGTACTGCTGCTGCTACTACTACTACTACTATTACTAATACTACTACTGCTACTACCTCCGCCGCCGCTGTTGTTGTTGTTGCTGCTGCTGCTACTGCTACTAATAATAATCACTACTACTTACTTACTACTACTACTACTACTACTACTACTACTACTACTACTACTACTACTACTATCACCACCACCACTACTTCTCCTCCTCCTCCTCCTACTACTACCCTGACGTCACCTCACCCTACTCCTCCACCTCCTCTCTCCTCCCCTCCCCCTCCTCCCCTCCCCCTCCCCTCTCCTCTCCTCATGAATATTCATCATTATAAGAGCCGGACTGACTGACTGACTGACCTCCAGTAAGGCTGTTGCCCCATGCCAAAGGGTCAGTTGTTGACACAGCTCTCAAGGTACCATGTTCTGACAGTGATCTGTTGACTCCTATGGGTAGTGTGGGAGGGGGAGGTTCCAGTCCCTTTCCCACCCCTCCCCTCCTTCCCTCAATGCCCCCCCCCCCCACTGACCACCAGCCACCCCACCTGCCTCTCCCTCCTCTCCCCTTACTTTTAGCTGCTGTTATACCTATAATTATTATTATATACATACTGACCACCAGCCACCCACCTGCACTCTCTCTATGGTGAATTAAACCAATGTAGTAGTATTCAGGTTGATAATAAAACGTAGTAAGTATGTTGTGTAGTAGTAGTGTAGTGTATAGTAAAGTAGTAGTAGTAGTAGTAGTAGTAGCAGGGATACATGAAATGAGTACAACCAGCAAAATGCTTTATGATGTGAGTGTTTAACATTTTTACATCATAATTATAATATGCAAGAACGGGCTGCAACTGAACAAATTTCCGTCAAATAGATGAAAAAGATGACGATAACTGAGGAGGACGACGACGAATACTCCTCCTCCTCCTCCTACTACTACTACTGCTGCTGCTGCTGCTGTTGCTGCTGCTGCTGCTGCTACTACTACTACTACTACTACTACTACTACTACTACTACTACTACTACTACTACTACTACTACTACTACTGCTGTTACTACTACTACTACTGCTGCTGCTGCTACTGCTGCTGACTCTGTTACTACTGTGCTGCTGCTGCTGCTGCTGCTCTGCTGCTCTTACTACTACTACTACTACTACTGCTGCTGAGCTATCTGCTGCTGCTGCTGCTACTACTACTACTACTGCTACTACTTCTACTATCACTACTACTACTGCTGCTGCTGCTGCTGCTACTACTACTACTTCTTTTACTCCTCCTCCTCCTCCTACTACTTCTTTTTTTCCCCTACTCCTCCTCCTACTGCTGCTGCTACTGCTGCAACTGCTGCTACAAAAAAAGGAAAGCAACTATTCAGTCAGTGAAGGGAAGTTTTTTATGTTACTCTTCCAAAATGACCGCTGCAGGGCAGGGTAACTCACCAGTCAAAAGCACTCTGGCTTTCCCCAAGCCAAGGTTAAGCAGCATCGAGCGTGGCTACCACTTGGATGGGTGACCGTTTGTGCGCCTTGGCTTCTGTATAGTATAGTTCACCCAGCTGTAAATGGGTACCTGCCTCTTTAGGGTCAGGGAAGGTAAAGTAGCGAGGGAGAGGAGATGGGCGCCGCCCTCAATATGCTGGCCCCTGGAGAAGTTGAGGTCTCTGACGCCTCGCTTCCCTACGACCTTATAGGTTATGGGACACCTTTACCTTTACTTTTAAAAGAACCCACGGCAACAAGAAAGTTATCCCTGGCAAAAATGATGTAGAAAAAAGCCACTCTGATAGGGAAACAAATACAAAAGAAAAAGAAAAGACAAAAAAAAAAAGGTGGCGCTGCTCTTGTGGCGATGCCCTCTCCTCGAGGATAGCAGCCCGAATTTCATGCAGAGAAATCTGCCGTGACTTAAAGTGATATGAAACTGACATGAAAAATAATGCTGGTTTTGTCATTGTATGCTGGTTTCGATTCCTCACCCCAATCCTCTTTTCTATGTCGAGAAAAAGTCCTGGTATTTTGACAATTCTGAAAAATGACAGTACTAGCCTGAAAAACTCTGAGTTTGATGTAGCCCCAGGAAGTTGTACTATGACTACTGTATTTTGTTATATCCGTATTTTTCTGTTATGTATGTTGTATGTCGTGGACGGGATATCTCAGTGGTCAGTACACTCGCTTTCCCCCAGCTAAGGTCAATTAAGCAGCGTCGAGCGTGGTTACCACTTGGATGGGTGACGGTTTGCACGACTTGGCTTCAGTATAGTATAGTTCACCCTGAGCCTCAGCTCCTGGGCTTTATCACAGTTCTTGATTAAACCATTGACGCTGGGGGCAACAGCAGCAAAGTGAGAGGCTGTATGACCAGTGGCTTTCCCACTCATGGAATTCCACTTTACAGCTTATCAGTCTTCAGTGATCGACTATGACTCTCTGACTAGGAGGCTTGACTTGCACAGTCCTTAAGTCGTGCTTCAGACCTGGGGGCTGGTTGGCCTTTGGAGAACATCTCCAACGCTGACTGTCCTTATGCCTACTTGGCCGAGAGAGTGGGGATGTACTGTGGGCAAGGCATCTCCACTATAATCAAATTTCTGCCCAGTTTCCAAAACAGCAGCTGCTTCCTCTACCGTTTTGGAGGTCATCGTCGAACACAACGGACAAACATAAAATAAATAGTTCACCCAGCTGTAAATGGGTACCTGCCCTCTTTTAGGGTCAGGGAAGGTAAAGTAGCGAGAAAGAAGAGATGGGCGCCGCCCTCAATATGCTGGCCCCTGGAGAAGTGAGGTCTCTGACGCCTCGCTCCCCTACGACCTTATAGGTTATGGGACACCTTTACCTTTGTACCAGTGTGGTATACGGTTTGTTAGATGTGATATTAATTAAAGTACGTAGCGCAATTCTCGAAGTTTTCCTACAGAAATATGACTGAAAAAGAAGGGTTTTGATATGAGTTGAATTTAATCTAAAACAAGGGGTAGACAAGTGGTTAGAACATTGCGCTCGTGATCTGACGGCCCGGGTTCGAGCCACCATCGAGACACCCGTTCAAAGAGATTTTTTCCCCCTGGAGTTAACATCAGTGCCGACTCCACTTCCCCGAAAGTCCTTCGGATAAAACTGTAACCTGAAGAACATCTTGCCCACACGTTAAAACCTGTTCCGCTTTTCGTAAGATGAGTGCGAATGTGTGATGGTAGGAAGGAAAGAGAACATATTACCACATTGTTTACACGCTGGTGTCGTGTTTAGACAGCATCTCTGAAGGCGGAATGCGCATGATTTACAGGTAGGTAAAACGGTAGCGTAGGCAAAAATCTTTCACCATTGGAGTATCTCGGAGCGAAAAAAAAATTATGCTAAATTATGCATGGTGTGGTAATTACAGTCAAGAGCTTAATTTTTTTTTTTTTACAGCGGATTTGCATTGTTTGCCTAATAGGGATCCATGTAATCTTTGTCCATAGTGGTGTGCATTTTTCTGTCTTTCTTTCTATCTGTCTGTCTGTTCTTTTTTCTTTCTTTTTTCTTTCTTTCTGTGTGTCTGTTTGTCTGTCTTTCTTCTCTCTCTCTTTCTCAATCTCTCTCTCTCTGTCTCTCTCTCTCGTTCTTCTTCTTTCTTTCTTTCTTTCTTTTTCTTTTCTATACTTTTCTTTCTTTAACTAGTTCTTTCTGTCTTCCTTCCTTCATTCCTTCCTTCTTTTCTTTATTTCTTCCATTCTTTCTTTCTCCTCCTCCCTATTCCTTGAAGAAAGCGTCATGTTTGTATTCCCCCTCCTCCTTTTTCTTCTTCTTTTTAAAAAAATCAGTCATACGTTTTTAGTTTTAAAAAAAATTCCAAACATTCCTTTATCTAAGAGTAAGATGTTTTTGTTGACACTATGTTCACCGCCACCTTAACCTATCCCGTAGTCCCTTGGAAGGTAGGGGCACTGATGAAGATTTTGCAACCAGCTTCCTCCATATCCGCGGTCATCTGTTATATGTATATTATCTATAAAAAAAAAAGTTAAGGGTAAAATGAGTCTATAACATATTAGATATCCAAGTGCTACATATTTTTCTTTTAAGGGGTACAACAATTATTAAGCAAAATAAAAAAAAACCCAATAGAAACAACAACCCCCCATCCCCCCAAAAAAAACCCCACAGCAGCTGCAACAACAACAACAACAACAACAACAACAACAACAACAACACACACACACACACACACACACACCAAGCAAAAAAAAAAAAAAGGATAGCAATAGCAGTGCTGTTTTATTTTTTTATTTTTTTCGAGGATAATGGAATAAGCATTCATGTGCTTTACTTTTCATCCAGTTTCGTATGTATGCAATTTTGTACATTTTGTCATCTGTTCCCACCGGATCACACAAGGGCCTACTCTTCCAAAAAGCGGAACGGGTTTTAACGCGTAAGATGTTCTGCGTGCGTTCGCACACGGGACATCGGTTTATAGTGTCATCCGAAGGACTTTTGGGGAGAGTGGAGTCTGCAGTGATGTTCACTCCAGAGAAAAAAAAATCCTCTTGAACGAGAATCGAACCCGGGTCAGCACATCACGAATACATCACTGTAACCACCACGCTAACCCGTCCCCCTGACTGATTCTTTAAAAAAACAAAAAAAAGGAGGGGTGGGGGTGGGGTTGGGGGTGGTGGTGGGAGGAAGGGGGGGGGGGGGGGGGGGTTAAAACAAACATGACGCTTTCTATTCTTCAACGGAAAGTGTAATGCTGTAAGGAGCATAATCGTATAGATAACAATATCACTGCGATCATGGATTATGTAATGGAATGAGTCAGTACTGTTGGAATAACGAACACAGTTACAGGTTATATCACTCACTATCTCTCTCTCTCTCTCTCTCTCTCTCTCTCTCTCTCTCTCTCTCTCTCTCTCTCTCTCTGTCTGTCTCTCTGTATAATGGTGACCTTTCTATTGTTTGTGGCAGATGAAGAAGAATAAGAAGAAGAATAGTCAGGAACTGACCAACAATTGTGTGTCTGTGTGGAGAACGTTTAGTATACGAAGAGGAAGAATTGCGAAGAAGAAGAAGAGGAAGAATTGCGAAGAATTAAGAAGAAGAAGAAGAAGAAGAAGAAGAATTGCGAAGAAGAAGAGGAAGAATTGCAAAGAAGAAGAAGAATGAAAAGTTGAAGAAGAATGCAAAGGAGAACAAGAAGAATGCAAAGAAGAATGCAAAGAAGAATGCAAAGAAGAATGCAAAGAAGAAGAATAAGAATTGCGAAGAAGAATTGCGAAGAAGAAGAATTGCGAAGAAGAAGAATTGCGAAGAAGAAGGAGAATTGCGAAGAAGAAGAAGAATTGCGAAAAAGAATTGCAAAGATGAAGAATTGCAAAGAAGAAGAAGAATTGCGAAGAAGAAGAATAGCGAAGAAGAATTGTGAAGGAGAATTGCGAAGAAGAAGAAGAAGAATTGCGAAGAAGAAGGAGAATTGCGAAGAAGAAGAAGAAGAATTACGAAGAAGAAGAATTGCGAAGAATTGCGAAGAAGAAGAATTGCGAAGAAGAAGAATTGCGAAGAAAAATACAGAGAAGAATGCAAAGAAGAAGAATTGCGAAGAATTGCGAAGAAGAAGAAAATTCATAAATTAACGAATAAAATGTTTATATGTGTGGAGAACCTTATTTTTGTTATAATTATGATGTGTGTGTGTGTGTGTTTGCGCACGGGGCTGTTTGTTGTTGTTGGCTTTTAATACTACTTTTTGTATGAAAGTCATGGTCTGAGTTATGCGTGCAGCCAGTTTTAGTATTATATAAGCGTATATAAATCGCTTTTATTTGTTTGTTTGTTTGGTTGGGTTAAACAATTTTTTAAACAATACATAGCGCTATATAAATTCCATTGATGATGATGATGATGATGATGATGATGATCATCATCATCATCATCATCATCATCACCATCATTATTATTATTATTATTATTATTATTGCTGTTGTTGTTGTTTTTATCATCATCATCATCATCATCATCATCATCATCATCATCATCATCATCATCATTGCTATATAAATTCCATATATTTATTATTATTATCATATATGTAAGGCGCAGTGTACGCAAATATTGCAAACAGTAATAGAGAGAGGATATATGAAGATTGATGTATAAAAAGTAGAGTACAGTACAGTACAATACAGTAGACTACAGTACACTACACTACACTGCACTACACTACACTACTCTACACTACATACTCACACATGGAGTGAGAGAGAGAGAGAGAA
>CM054139.1:4492282-4497282 GCA_028751875.1 Rapana venosa | reverse complement strand
AAGAGAGAAAAGTACCAATGGACTGGCAAAATGCAATAGTGGTGCCAATTTGGAAGAAGAAGGGCAGCAAGAGAGACTGCAGCACCTACAGAGGCATTTCACTTCTCAGCCATGTAGGGAAAGTGTATGCAAAGATTCTGGAACAGCGCACAAGAGCCAAAGCAGAACACCTACTGAGCAATGCCCAGTTTGGCTTTCGGAAAGGAAGAGGGTGCACAGATGCCATTTTCGCACTCCGACAGCTGTGTGAAAGAGCCATCAAATACAACCAAGACCTGCATACAGTATTCGTTGATCAAGAAAAACTTTCGACCGAGTCAACAGAGACAAGCTCTGGAAGATCCTGGAGCAGTACGACGTGAAGGGGCAGTTGCTTGATAACATCAGAGCAATCTATGCCAACAGTATGAGCGCAGTCCGAACAGCCAGTGGAACATCCGACTGGTTCCCGGTTACATCAGGGGTCAGGCAAGGCTGTGTACTCTCTCCCCTTCTCTTCGTGATCTACATGGACCAGATTACAAAGGAAGCCAACCCAGATCTTGAGGCCCTGAACGAACTATTATTTGCTGACGACCAGTCCTTGATGAATCAGAACAAAGCAGCTCTCCAAGAACACACAGACCAACTCAACACAAGCTGTGAGAGGTATGACATGAAGATCAGTATCACCAAAACAGAAGTTATGTCTGTCAGAAAGAAATTCAGGAAAGCTGGACATCAACATCAACGGCACCCAGCTGAAACAGACCAAAGAATTTAAATACCTTGGCAGCCTCTTCACTGAAGATGGAAAATTGGACCAAGAGATAGAAACAAGATGCCAGAAAGCGAACGCAGTCAGTTACCAACTCGCCCCCCTTCTAAAACATTCCAGCATCCCAATGAGCACCAAGGCGAAACTCATCAACGCCATCTTCGTTCCAACACTCACATACCAGTGTCAGACATGGGCCCTAACAAAAACTTAGAGAGAAAATTGGTCACATGTGAAATGCGCTGCCTGAGAAAAGCTGTCAACAAGACCAGACGCGACAAGATCAAGAATGAGGTGATCAGAGACATGGTCGGACTAACACCAATTCTCCACCATATCGAACAACAAAGGATCAGGTGGTTTGGTCACCTCACTAGAATGCCGCCCAACCAACCAGCCCTACGGGCATACACCACCAAATACAATGGCTGGAAAGCCAGAGGTAGACCAAGGAGACGAGCGTTCTTGTGGGTTACGGAAACTCGAACATACCCAGCACACATCCCCGAAGTCGGAATGCGGCTACCTTCATGATAGGCAAAATGTATACCACTTTAAGTCACGGCAGATTTCTCTGCATGAAATTTGGGCTGCAGGGGGAGAGTGCGTCGCCACAAGAGCAGCGCCACCCATTTAACTTTTTTTTTCTCGTTGCAAGTGTATCTGTGTCCCTATCAGGGTGGCTTTTTCTCTACATAATGTTGCCAGGGACAACTCTCTTGTTGCCGTGGGTTCTTTTACGTGCGCTAAATAATCATGTGTAACACACGGGACCTCGGTTTATCGTCTCATCCGAAAGACTTAGCGCCCAGACCACCACTCATGATCTATTGGGTGGGGGGAAAAGTTTCGGGTCCAAACGGGATTCGAACCACCGCACACTTCCGACCCGGATTTTTCGCTTTCTAGACAGGCGCTAACGTTACCTCTAGACCACCGATCCACCAAAATTGTTGCATACGAAAAAAATTCACACATTGCTGAACCCTGGAGTTCCAACCAAGGAACAAAAACAAACAAACAAACAAACAAACAAACAAAAAACAAACAAACACACACACACACATACACACACACAACTAAAACAAACAAACAAACCAAAAAAAAGCACCAAACAAAAAATATTCCGGGTGAGATAAAACCACAGGGAGAGGGGGGCTAGTCAGGGCTAGCCGTACACCGTGTTGTGATGGTAGGATAACGATAGGTCTAACTAATCATCACACCAAATGAATGAATGGGGCCGTGCTGTTTTTCGGCGGACGTTTTTACTTCCGTCGTTGATCGTATGACAGACCTGGGGACCATGCGGGGCCATCTCTGGCTGGTGGCGTTTCCTTTGCCGTCTCCTGCCCTGCCAAGCCATACATACATACATACATACATGTAATGGTGTCATGGCGCCTTAACTATTGGGGGGTGGTGAAAGCGCGGGCTTGAGTTTTGAAGTGTTTGGGTTTTTAGTTTTGTATTGTTGTCTGAAGAAAGTGGAATGTTGAGTCTTCTTGCTTCGATTTCTTCTTCTTCTTCTTCTTCTTGCTTTGATTTCTTGTTCTTGCTCTTGTTCTTCTTGTTCTTGTTCTTCTTGTTCTTGTTCTTCTTGTTCTTTTGTTCTTCTTCTTGTTTTCTTGTTTTTTGTTCTTCTTCTTCTTCTTATTCTTTTCTTCTTCTTCTTTCTTCTTCTTCTTCTTCTTCTTCTTCTTGTTGTTTCTTGTTCTTGCTCTTGTTCTTCTTTTCTTGTTCTTCTTTCTGTTCTTCTTGTCTTGTTTTCTTGTTGTTTTGTTGTTTTGTTGTTGTTGTTCTTCTTCTTCTTCTTTTTCTTCTTCTTCTTCTTCTTCTTTCTTTTTTTTTTCTTTTTTTTTTTTTTGTTTTGTTTTGTCTTCTTCTGCTTCTTCTCTTCTTGATTGTTATTTGTTTGTTGTTGTTGTTGTTTTTTTGTTTCTTCTTCTCTTGTTTTGCTGTTGCTCTTGTTCTTTTTTCTCGTTCTTTCTTGTTATGTTGTGTTTTGTTGTTTTTTTTGTCTTTGTTGTTTTCTTCTTTTTGTTATCTTGTTGTATGTGTTGTTGTTCTTCTTCTTCTTCGCATTCTCTTTCTTCTTTGCATTATTTGCATCTCCTGCTTCTTTGCATTCTCCTTCTTCTTTGCATTCTTCTTCCTTCTTCTGTGAATTCTCTTTCTTCTTTTGCATTTGCATTCTTCTTTATTCTTTTTTTTGGCATTCTTTTTTCTTCTTTGCATTCTTCGTCTTCCTCTTCCTTCTTCTTTGCATTCTTCTTCTTCCTCTTCCTTCTTCTTCCTCTTCCTTCTTATTCTTTGCATTCTTCTTCTTCCTCTTCCTTCTTCCTTCTTCTTCTTTGCATTCTTCTTCTTCCTCTTCCTTCTTCTTCTTCTTTGCATTCTTCTTCTTCCTCTTCCTTCTTCTTCTCATTGGTTTAATGTCCATTCACTACACGGTGATATAGACAATTATTGTATAAAAAAGGTAAAGGAGTCCCATAACCTATAAGGTCGTAGGGGAGCGAGGCGTCAGAGACCTCACTTCTCTAGGGCCAGCATATTGAGGGCGGCGCCCATCTCCTCTCCCTCGCTGCTTTACCTTCCCTGACCCTAAAGAGGGCAGGTACCCATTTACAGCTGGGTGAACTGGGGGAACTGTACTGAAGCCAAGGCGCGCAAACGGTCACCCATCCAACTGGTAACGACGCTCGACGCTGCTTAACTTGGCTGGGGGAAAGCGAGTGCTCTATTTATATTTATGATTGTATATTCACCTTTAAATCAGAATGTTCAGAAAAATAAAATGTTGCTGAGTGTTATTCTTGTTCCTCTACTTCTGTTTCTTTCTTTGTTGCTGTTGCTGTTGTTGTTGTTGCTGTTGTTGTTGTTGTTGCTGTTGTTGTTACTGTTGTTGTTGAAGAACGTTTCCATTACAATAAAAAGGATGTCTGCATTCTCTGTCCTGTTTAGCTGAAGTGACTGTGTGGCTTTGGATTAGGGCATGTTAATATTTTGTGGTGTGGAAAGTAAAACAACAACAGCAGCAGCAGCAGCAGCAGCAGCAGCAGCAGCAGCAGCAGCAGCAGCAGCAGCAGCAGCAGCAGCAGCAGCAGAAACAGTAGAATCTGTAGCAGCAGCAGCAGCAACAATCACAACAACAACAACAACGCTACACCATCAAAACAAATGAGCATACATACAAAACAAACAAAACCGAGACCATAAACAAATCTGACAAAGAAACACAACCAACAATTCATATAAAAAACCAATCAATACATAAATAAATAATAAACTATGTTGAGACATAAACACGAATTATTACTGTATTTACGGAATATTTCGTACTGAATGTTTGGAATGATCATTTCAACACGTGAGTGTACAAAAAAGAGAAAGAAATAACAACAAAACAAAAGCACCAAAGACAGAAAGACAGACAAAAAAAGAAAAGAAAGAAAAGAAAGAAAAGAAAGCAAGAAAGAACAGGAAGAAAGCAAGAAAGAAAAGAAAGAAAAGAAAAGAAAGAAAGAACAGAAAAGAAAGAAAGCAAAGAAAAAAAAAAAGAAAGAAAGCAAAGAAAGAAACGACAGAGAGAAAGCAAAACAAAAAGAACCCAACAAAACACAATAAAAGAAAAGAAAGAAAATGGGGGAAAAAAAGAAAAATAGAAAGAAACAAAATAGAAGAAAAACGCTCCCCCCCCCCCTTCCCCGTCAACCCCCCCCCCCCCCCCAAAAAAAAAAAAAAGAAGAAGAAAAAAAGACATGATTCCAATCTTGCCCCTGTTGGAGATGCCAGGGAGCCTGTCAGTATAAACAGCATCCCCACCTTCTGGAAATTCAGTGCCAGGAATTCCCCTCTTTTCTATCCCTCTCTTTCTTTCTGCCTTGTTCCGTTTTTCTTCTTGTTATCTCCTTCATGATCATTTTCTGCCTTCCCGGTCCATTCTCCTGCCTGGTTTCTTCCCCAGAAAGAATTCGAAGATGCCAATTCTCTCCCACGCGGAAGTCGGATGTGCTGGGCCTGACTTGTCAGGAGCTTTTCGGCAGCAAAACGCAATTTTTGCTCATAGGACAGACAACAATAGTTGATGTCTGAGTGTTCGAAGAAGAAGGAGGAGGAGGAGGAGGAGGAGGAGGAGGAGGAGGAGGAAGAATTGCGAAGAAGAAGAAGAAGAAAGAAGAAGAAGAAGAAGAAGAAGAAGAAGAAGAATGCGAAGAAGAAGAATTGCGAAGAAGAAGAA